>JAAWXA010000128.1:0-10645 GCA_038090715.1 Florisuga fusca
GGTGATATCTACCGCCATATCTTCTGTGCCAGACGCAGGAGCTTCTCCTGTCTTCTCCTGGTCTCTTTTTTCTTCCACCTCTCCAGCAGCTCCTGCCAGCTCAGGAGTTCGAAGGACGCTGAGCATCTTGTCACCTGTAGGAGTTTCTGCTGTGTTCTCCATTTTTGACAGATATTGACTTAGACTGCACAGAGAAAGAGAGCAAAGAGAGTTGGTAAAAAGAACCACATACTGGCATATACCATTCAGCACAACAGTGAACACCAACTTATTATCCACCCTACACATATTCATACAGATTCATATAGCCCTCGGTATTTGTTAAGGGTAATACACACACAACTCTCTGCAGGCCTCTTCCCCTAGAGATGCACATTCACACCTTCCAAGTTATTAACTCCTGCTTGGAACATTTTTTAGCCTGCCTTTTAGGCACACAGAACCACCTGAGAGAAGCAATGAAGGGCTCTCAGTCACATCTCCTCTGAAACAAAAGGCAGATTGGTTCCTGGCACGGCAGTGGAAGTCAGCAAGGACTCCCAGGGGAAGATAAAAGAGGAATAGGGAAGAGAGACTTGAAGGTGTGAAAATAAGCCTTGAACAGGTTTACTGGAAGAAGAAGAGACACCTGAGGGATTCGGATCTTGCCGAGCACGGGCGAGCTGATGACAAAACAGGAGCCTCTGCCCAAGAGCTCCCAGTGCAGCCCAGCAGCAGGGAAGAAGGGAGCAGGCAGGCACCAGGCTGCCCATCCTCTGGGCTTTGAGAGAGGCTGGCAGGAGATGGGAGGGAATCCCAGCCCTGCCTCTTCCACCCCTCCCGGGTCCCTCAGGCTGCTACAGACCCTCTCTCTCGGGCCTCGCAGCGGTACCAGAAAACCAGCCTGGGCCCAAAATCCATAACACACAGCAACCACACCCATCAGAAGACAGCACTGAGCACAGCTTCAACACAGCTCAAAACACACCATTAAACCTTGGTGCTGCCACCAAACACAGTCAAAAGCCACACTGATCACCGACCGCTTATTCTCATCAGAAAATTCAAAGTTTACCTCGAATGCCCATGAAGATCAGCATAATCCTCAGCTCTTCTCCCATCAGCGTCTTCATGGGAAATATTGGCACCGTAAGAAAGGAGAACTTTCACCAAATTCAGCTCCCCAACAGAAGCAGCAATCATGAGGGGGGTTCTGATTGATCAGCTTCAATATCCACTGGGCTGCGATGGGAGCACGACTGCTGGGTGCTCTGAGGTCAGTGCTCACCGTACCTGACCCCCAGCACTGGGGGGAACCCTGGATCAGTGGAGCTCAAAGCAAAGTCAGGAGTTGCACCTGGAATACTGCCTAGAGCTAGGTATGGAGTCCCCAGCCCAGGAAAGGNAAAGCAGTCCTGAGAAACAGTCACTGTGCTTTCTTTGACGAGCTGCTGCTGCTGCTTTCTATCTTCCAGTTTCAGCTGGGGTAACAGGTTTTGCCTCTGGAGCTGGGCCCGTCGCACCTGCGTGGACAGAATCATAGAACCACAGAAGCATTAAGGTTGGAAAATACCTCTAGGATCCTCAAATCCAACTGGGAAACCAACTCCACCATGCCCACTAAACCATGCCCCAAAGTACAACTACTTTGCTCCACTCTCCCTTGGGCTGTTACAGAAAACTTCAGACCCCTGTTCTGTATGCTCAACACCAAGAGGATGTCTGCCTTAATCCCACGGCAAAAAAACCCTTTTCAAACACTTCTTAACATGGCCCAACACACACATGTTTTGCAGAGGCAGGGAAAGCATCAGAAAGCTCACCAAAATTCAAGGCGTTTTGCATGACCTTTCTCTTAAAAAGAGGAAGACCAGCCATGTTTCATCAAACAGGTCAGCATGCTACTGAAAAATCTCCCCTTTCACTTGACTATGCATTTTGCATGGGAAAAGATGCATTTGACTGCAGTGTTTGTCTGCACAGCACAACAGGAACAACAATGGCAAAAAAACCTGAAGCAAACCATCTGGAAACAGAGCAGGAAAAGAACAAATACCCAACATCATGACAAGGATTTTACCTCATCATAAGAAGACTGTATCCAGCTTCACTTCAGACTCTAACACAGTCTTCCTCCTCTCCCTTCAGCGTTATCCACTTACGGGTTTCTTTACCATAGTTTTTAATACAATTTAACAGTTCAGACTCTACTTCAGAAATATTTGGCTTTACATACCTGCATCACAGAGTTTTCAATGGCATCCTTGACAACTTCTTTTTCAGGTGCTGGTGATATCTGGGAGGTACATCCTGAGTGCTCGCCTACAGTGAAAGAAAGGAAGATTTTTATAAAGAGCATGATTAACACTACTTATTACACTCAGAGTGCATCTTCAATGGTTGTGAGAAAGTTTGAACACAAAAAAACACATCCTCTCAAATTTGTGAGCTGCTGGAGTGAATAATTTTATCATAATAGCAATTTAACATGCACCTCTGTGAATTCCTTTCTTCTGGGGCAATTTACATTTTAATGTAAAAAAGAAACTTTCTGAATTAAGGGCCAAAAATACACCATTCCTGTTTCTCCAAGGTGCATGACCTCTCACTCATCCTGTTGATAATAGGATTTCACCTTTTCCTGGTGGCCAAGGAACATTTGTAGATAACACCACCGAAGGTACCACAGGGACTGTCATAAATTATCAGTATCAAAATGCCTGGAGTAAGCAAAAACTGAGCTCCTAAAGAAGGAACCTCCACAGCTTGGAGATCAGCATCTTTTATACTATACAACATCATTTCATATTCATAGAGAAAGAATTGCATCACTATTTTCTAGCTCCCTTCTCTCACCAGTGATGTCTCTTGAAGCTGCCTTGGGGACTTCAGTGTCAACGTTAGAAACATTTTTATTCACAAGTGAAAAAGCTGTCGCTTTTCTCTCTTTACTTCTGCCTCTCTTCTCTTGCTTCTTCTGCTTTTCTTCCAGTTTCTCTTTTCTGGGAAGAGAGGGCACTGGGACTGATTTCTCCACTCCTGTCTCAAGGAAATGGGAGGGAGATTTATCAGGGGAGGTTTAGGTTACATATCAGAAAAAGCTTTGGCATGCAGAGGGCAGCTGAGTAATGGGAGAAGCTCCCCAGGGAAGTGGTGACAGCACCAAACCTGCCTGAGCTCAAGAAGCATTTGGATGAAGCCCTCAGGCACATGGGATGATTCTGGGCGTGCCCACAGACACAGGGACAGGAGTTTGACCTGATGGCTCCCTTCCAACTCGTCAGAGTTTATGATTCTATTTCCTAACTCAGTTCTCTCACCAGTGCTGATTTCTAAAGGTGTCTTGGGCACTTGACGGCCAGCGCTGCCAACAGACTTCTCCACATTGACAGATGCTGCAGGGCTTCGCAGGTCACCATTGCCTCCCTTCTCCTGCTTTTCTTCCAGGTCTGGTAACTTTTAGGAAAAGAGATCAAGGGAAAGAAGATTTAAAAAGGGTAGAAGCAAGCATCTTTGCCTTTCACTGACTACTTGAAAAAGGCTTTTCTTGTGCAAGGCCAAAGGGAAACTTGGCTGAGCTTGCTTTTACAAAGCCTTCAGCACTTCCCCACTTCAGCCCAGCTTCATTTCAGTTACAGCGAGCTCTCAGGTGCTCCTGGATCTCCCTCCTACCCTTCCCTAGCCCCACCGTGGCACCCTCCCTGTTCTTCACCCAAGGTACCTCCTCAGAATCCCAGGAAAAACTCCAGGGAGAATCAGGATCTTCCTTCTCCCCTGCTCCCACAGCTGGCAGGCCATCCAGAGGAACACTGGACAAGGGCAGTGGTTCTGCTGCTGAAGGACAAACCAAGAAGTGAGCGTTAGCCAAGAGTTTCTTCACCCCCAGCCCCATCACAGCATTTCCTTTACATTTCCAGCAGAAGGGGCTGTGCACAACAGCTGACACAGCTGCAGGAAGCACCCAGCACACCTCTGGGGAACACCCAAGGTGCTCCAGCCCTCCTTCTCATCTCCATCTGTGCATTCCTGTTTCTCCAAGGTGCATGACCTCTCACTCATCCTGTTGGTAATAGGATTTCACCTTTTCCTGGTGGCCAAGGAACATTTGTAGATAACACCACCGAAGGTACCACAGGGACTGTCATAAATTATCAGTATCAAAATGCCTGGAGTAAGCAAACACTGAGCTCCGATACAAGGAACCTCCACAGCTTGGAGATCAGCATCTTTTATACCATACAACATCATTTCATATTCATAGAGAAAGAATTGCATCACTATTTTCTAGCTCCCTTCTCTCACCAGTGATGTCTCTTGAAGCTGCCTTGGGGACTTTAGTGTCAACGTTAGAAACATTTTTCTTCACAAGTGAAAAAGCTGTCGCTTTTCTCTCTTTACTTCTGCCTCTCTTCTCTTGCTGCTTCTGCTTTTCTTCCAGTTTCTCTTTTCTGGGAAGAGAGGGCACTGGGACTGATTTCTCCACTCCTGTCTCAGGGAAATGGGAGGGAGATTTATCAGGGGAGGTTTAGGTTACATATCAGAAAAAGCTTTGGCATGCAGAGGGCAGCTGAGTAATGGGAGAAGCTCCCCAGGGAAGTGGTGACAGCACCAAACCTGCCTGAGCTCAAGAAGCATTTGGATGAAGCCCTCAGGCACATGGGATGATTCTGGGCGTGCCCACAGACACAGGGACAGGAGTTTGACCTGATGGCTCCCTTCCAACTCGTCAGAGTTTATGATTCTATTTCCTAACTCAGTTCTCTCACCAGTGCTGATTTCTAAAGGTGTCTTGGGCACTTGACGGCCAGCGCTGCCAACAGACTTCTCCACATTGACAGATGCTGCAGGGCTTCGCAGGTCACCATTGCCTCCCTTCTCCTGCTTTTCTTCCAGGTCTGGTAACTTTTAGGAAAAGAGATCAAGGGAAAGAAGATTTAAAAAGGGTAGAAGCAAGCATCTTTGCCTTTCACTGACTACTTGAAAAAGGCTTTTCTTGTGCAAGGCCAAAGGGAAACTTGGCTGAGCTTGCTTTTACAAAGCCTTCAGCACTTCCCCACTTCAGCCCAGCTTCATTTCAGTTACAGCGAGCTCTCAGGTGCTCCTGGATCTCCCTCCTACCCTTCCCTAGCCCCACCGTGGCACCCTCCCTGTTCTTCACCCAAGGTACCTCCTCAGAATCCCAGGAAAAACTCCAGGGAGAATCAGGATCTTCCTTCTCCCCTGCTCCCACAGCTGGCAGGCCATCCAGAGGAACACTGGACAAGGGCAGTGGTTCTGCTGCTGAAGGACAAACCAAGAAGTGAGCGTTAGCCAAGAGTTTCTTCACCCCCAGCCTCATCACAGCGTTTCCTTTACATTTCCAGCAGAAGGGGCTGTGCACAACAGCTGACACAGCTGCAGGAAGCACCCAGCACACCTCTGGGGAACACCCAAGGTGCTCCAGTCCTCCTTCTCATCTCCATCTGTGCATTTTGGTCAGATTGCTCCATGGCAAACACAGCAACCAAAGCAGGAAGGGTACTTGCTGCATAGAGCACCATTTGCAATCCAACACCATCAAGTCAGGTCCCAGAAAAAGAAAGAAAAAGCCACTAAAGCTGCTTTCCTACTCGGCCAGGATTCAGTGGGAAAAAAATTACCACCTCAGACATCAGGCAGCATTTTAGTTCATTTACTCTGTCTTCATTTGGAAAGAGGAAAAATCTTGATTAGCAGTCACTAACTCATGTCTCTCAGCAGCCTTGTGTTTGGAAGCTTTGTGGACTTGAGGGATAGCATTAGAAACAGAGTTTTTCCCACCTTCAGCAACTGCAGTTTCCAGCTCTTGCCCACTGCCTCTCTTCTCCTCATTCTCCTCCATTTCCTCCTTTTCAGGTGATTCTTCCTAAAAGTGATCACACCAAACAGCTGGAAAGAGCTGAAACAAGGATCTGCTTTGCTACCCACTGGCAGCTTGAAAAAGACTTTTCCTGCCTAAGACAGAGAGGAAACTTGGCTGAGCTTGCTTTTACAAGGCCTTCAGCTTTTCCATGGAAATCTGCATGAGCAGAAAGAAATGCCTGAGGTCCTGACTCACCCCTGCTCCTGCACAGCCCCTGAGAAGCACTTCCCCACTTAAGCCCAGCTTCATTTCAGTTACAGCGAGCTCTCAGGAGCTCCTGGATCTCCCTCCTACCCTGCCCAGACCCACCGTGGCACCCTCCCTGTCCTTCACACAAAGTACCTGAGCACCACACAGAGATGGCCATCGACCTTCGTCAGCTTTCTCCTTCTGGGGAGCTTCCAGGTCTGCCTGGAGACCTACACAGCGGGGAAGAAGGGCGAGACGCAGTGGTTTTAGTTCGCTCAGCTACACCCCTCTTCTTTTCTTGAGCTTTTCTTTATTCACTATGGACTTCCAGTTCTAGAATAATCCCATTGGCTTCAACCACATAGGAAAAGTCAATTAGAATGGATGTGAATAAAAGGAGTTATTGATTTATATTGCAATTGGCATCTTGCCAGACTTACTCACAGGAGAGGAGTCACTGGGAATGTCTGGAAAATGAGCCAGCTAAGGGATGAGCAGGAGGGAGGAAGGATTGGCCAGGGACAGAGGCTTAGGAGGTGATTAATATCTTTACTTTAACTACATGGCTTTTTTATTTCTCAAATGAAAAAGTGCTATTTTTTCAAAACTTACTTCTCTCACTTTCTAGAGTGAGAAAATACAAAACAACTACTAAGCCTCCTTCCCAAAGGTCATCTGAGGCTGTTCAAAGATTAAATGACATGCTGACATTAGATTTGGCAAGCTAACCATTGAACAGTACCTACAAATATTTCACATGGGCAACTCTACAGGTCATACAGAATGAAACTGGCCACAACTGGACCCAAATGGGTGTGGTGACTGCTGCAAGAGTCACACCTGAGCGTCGGTGTACGGATGCACCTCTGTGCCTCCTGGAACACTCTGTGTGGAACCTGCGGGTGCAAGTCCCTGTGTTGTTAGATTATTTAGAATACAAATCACTATCCACCTTCTCTACCCATCCTGCTCAGTAACCCCTGATATTTCAAGCCAACAGATGCTCTGGTTCTCTTATTACAGGTACCCAACACCCCAATGCCTGGTGACAGGGCTGTAACATTGGTCTCAGAGCAGGAGGGAGTGCTGCTTCTCTTGATTTTACCACAAGCACATGGAATGGATGTGGCACAAGGACTCCTCCCCAAAAGAGACACTGCAGAGGACCTCAGAAGGTCTCTCAAGATCACCCCAGCTTACCCTCTAACCCTCTGTTACTGCAGCACAGCAAAGGGACTCTCATGATGTGCTTTGCAGTGCCAGCCAGACTGCACAAGTCATGCCAAGAAAGGCTCCCTGAACACTCTCTGCTGTCCAGTTGACACACAGTTCTGATAGAACACACTTAAAAAAACTGAAAGAAGAACAGGTCCCAATCTAGAGTTCATTTCTATTAAAAAATTCATTCTCTGGGATTCTTCTAGGGCTGTGTGAGCTCCTAAGCACAGACTGGATTTTAAACACTCACTGCAGGAGCTGGGTGTTGGATCACAAAGCAATGTCATTGCCTTCCTGGATCACCAGGTAGTATGCATTTTCTAAAGTTTATTTCTAAAAAATGACTGAAGGGGGGAAAAAATAGCAGCATTTCTGTTGTAAAGCAAACTATGTTGCAGAAGAGACAGTACACACAGACACTGCATTGCTGTTGCTAACAGTGACTTTGCTGAGACCATTTTTCCTCACTGTATCTCTACTGCACCTCGTACAGCAAACCCCTGTAACTGGTGCTGAGAAGAAAGAGGACTCCAGTGCAGGTGAAACTCTTCATATTAAAACAGAGACACAGCAGCTCAGTGGAAATCAACAAGACATGTACCTTCCTGCTAACTCATCTCTCGTGTCCCCATCTACAGAAAGATGAACAGCTACTCAGGAAGAACCTCCTGCTTTTGCAGTTGCATTTTCACCACCTGAATGGCCATCTCCAGGTCAAAGTACACACCTGAAAACAAAACCACTCTCGCCTGGTTCCTTCCCTGCCCCTTTCTTTCTCTCTGAAGGAACACCCTGACAGGCAGAGGCAACAATCCTCTCAGTGGACATGGAGCACACAAATCACAACTGCCCTTACAGCCTGACAAGGCCAAAAAGGAACAAATCAGCACATTCACAAAGCTCCTTGTGCTGCTCCTCCTGATGCCTGCGCTGAAGTCACCAGGGAGCAGAGTCAGTGCTGACAATCCAAACCACCTCAAGAAAAGGCCGCACTCCTTTTCCTCTTGAGCTCCTCCATCGTTAAGGATCCTACCTCCTCTGTCCACAGCAGGTGCACCCCACATCAATGGAGCAGCTCCTGCCCGCTCAGCGGTGATATCTACCGCCATATCTTCTGTGCCAGACGCAGGAGCTTCTCTTGTGTTCTCCTGGTCTCTTTTTTCTTCCACCTCTCCAGCAGCTCCTGCCCACTCAGGAATTCGAAGGACGCTGAGCATCTTCTCAACTTGGGCATCCCCTGCAGGAGCTTCTGCTGTGTTCCCCATTTTTGACAGATATTGACTCAGACTGCACAGAGAAAGAGAGCAAATAGAGTTGGTAAAAAGAACCACAAACTGGCATATACCATTCAGCACAACAGTGAACACCAACTTATTATCCACCCTACACATATTCATACAGATTCATATAGCCCTCGGTATTTGTTAAGGGTAATACACACAGAACTCTCTGCAGGCCTCTTCCCCTAGAGATGCACATTCACACCTTCCAAGTTATTAACTCCTGCTTGGAACATTTTTTCAGCCTGCCTTTTAGGCACACAGAACCACCTGAGAGAAGCAATGAAGGGCTCTCAGTCACATCTCCTCTGAAACAAAAGGCAGATTGGTTCCTGGCACTGCAGTGGAAGTCAGCAAGGACTCCCAGGGGAAGATAAAAGGGGAATAGGGAAGAGAGACTTGAAGGTGTGAAAATAAGCCTTGAACAGGTTTACTGGAAGAGGAAGAGACACCTGATGGATTCGGATCTTGCCGAGCACGGGAGAGCTGATGACAAAACAGGAGCCTCTGCCCAAGAGCTCCCAGTGCAGCCCAGCAGCAGGGAAGAAAGAAGCAGGCAGGCACCAGGCTGCCCATCCTCTGGGCTTTGAGAGAGGCTGGCAGGAGATGGGAGGGAATCCCAGCCCTGCTTCTTCCACCCCTCCCGGGTCCCTCAGGCTGCTACAGACCCTCTCTCTCGGGCCTCGCAGCGGTACCAGAAAACCAGCCTGGGCCCAAAATCCATAACACACAGCAACCACACCCATCAGAAGACAGCACTGAGCACAGCTTCAACACAGCTCGAAACACACCATTAAACCTTGGTGCTGCCACCAAACACAGTCAAAAGCCACACTGATCACCGACCGCTTATTCTCATCAGAAAGTTCAAAGTTTACCTCGAATGCCCATGAAGAGCAGCATAATCCTCAGCTCTTCTCCCATCAGCGTCTTCATGGGAAATATTGGCACCGTAAGAAAGGAGAACTTTCACCAAATTCAGCTCCCCAACAGAAGCAGCAATCATGAGGGGGGTTCTGAAAGATTCAAAACATCCTATGAAGTGCATCATTGGACACAGACACTGTCATTACTTCCATTCCTGCTTGCTCTCAGAAAAAGTCTTTTCCCCATTACTTTACCATGAACGAAAGAAAAAGCAGGTTCCATTGAAAGCAACAATAGCATGGGAAGGGAGTCAAAACAGCTGCGTGCTCAGACAGAGCTGCCACATGTACAACACTTCAGTGCACGTCAGGCTGCTGTGCAGGAGGTGGTTTCTCAAACTGAGGCACTGCTGCCAAGCTCATGACACATCCCCTGCCAGACAATGCCTCCTGGACATCCCCAATGCAGAAAGCATCCCCTGAGGTACCACAGCAGCCAAGCACGGACTGCTGTCACAAGTCACACAGAAACAGCTCCTCCCAAGTGCCCCCCTGCTTTTGTTCAGAGCACATTCCCATGCTTCTCAGCAATCCAACAGGAAGAATACTAAAGGGACACATTTGGATAGACCCCTTACCTTTGATGCCAGTCTCGGGCATGCACCTCAGCTCCTGCTTCCAGGAGAATTTCTACTATCTCTTCCTGATGTTCAGAGATAGCAAGAGCTAGTGGGGTACAGCCCTCCTGAAAAGTCAGAGAAATACATCATGGTAATAATCAAAGTCAAAAAAATCTGTGAAAGAAATATTGACGCCACCTTCTGAAAGGACCTGCACAAGAAATATAAACATTTACCTTATTCTTGGCACGATAGTTGACAAAATGCCTGAGTAACAGACTCACGAGGTTTTTATTGTGAGCCTGGATGGCCAGATGGAGGGCAGTGTGGCCATCGGCGTCTGGGAGATTGGGGTCGGCACCGTGCTCGAGCAGAACAGCCACACAGTCTTCTTGTTGAAACTGTACTGCCTGGGAACAACACACACAAAAAAAGGAAAGAAAGACTTCCAAAATCCCATTTCACTCCATCACAGCTCGCCCAGCTTCTGACCACTGGGAAAGAAGAGCACCTTCACAGATGATCTGACAGGTGCCTGTTCCACTCCAAATGCAACAGGCGTGTTTCCGCACAGCTCTGCGTACAGAGTCCTGCCAGACTCCTCTCCTTTCA
>JAAWXA010000128.1:11629-38179 GCA_038090715.1 Florisuga fusca
CCTGCCCAGACCCTGCTCCTCCCCCTGCCTGCTGCTGCTGCTGCAATCCCCCACACATCACCCACAGGGCATAAGAGCAGGGCCAAGCAGCAGCCCAGCACCTCCAGGAGCACCCGGGCCCACCCAGCAGCTCCCAGCAGTGGAAAGCTCTCCAGTTCCCCCTCCCAGCTGACAGGGCACATCTTGCTTTGCAAGCAATCAGCTCCAAGGGGATCCCACATGCCACCCAAGGTGTCCCAGAGCCAGCCCACAGCCCCTCACCGATTCTCCCTGTCACGGCGGTCGATGCCCCACATCTCGATCCACCAGCGCCGGCGCCTCAGCCATTCCAGGTTGCCCTGGGCAGCCGCGAGGTGCAGCCTGCCCAGCTCTGTCTGGGGCTCACAGGCACTGGTGCTGGCGGCAGCAGCAGCACCGGGCTGCCGAGGAGCGCTGCCATAGCTGGAAAGCTTTTGCTTCTTGTTGAAGAGCCCCATCCCAGGAGCTCTGCAAGCTGCGGCACCGGCACAGCCCCGCGGGAGCAGCGGGAGGCAGCCGGCTGAGCCGGGGGGGGTGTGAGGGGGGAGTCAGGACAAGGGAAGGGCAAAGGCAGGGACAGGGGATGTAGGAGAAAGGCAGGGATGAGGCAGGAGCAAGGACCAAACCAATGGCGAGGAGCAGGAGCAGTCGGAGAGGCACAGCCCAGCAGAGCTCAGCACAGGAGGTGCAGCTGCCAGAGCGTCGCCACCAACGGCAGAGCCGACAACACACCCGTCGCCAGGGGCAACGGTGGGTGGGGCCGAACCACCTGCAGGGGAGAGGGGGGGGGAGAGGGGGCCAAACCACTTCACTGGGGGGGGCGCAGGAAAGGAAAAGGCATCTGAGAGAAGCTGAGAAACTCTCCCCCACCTCTATGAGTGATACCAAAAACTGGCAAGTTCTTCTCCTGGAGAGGCTTTTTCGTCACCAATTAAAAGAAGGAGCTAGAGAGGGTAAAATAACCCTTCTTGTGTAACACACTTCTTGTCTCTCACTTGTCATCTTTAAATGGCAACTTGTTTTACTTTTTCATGTTTACCAACCACAATGAAAAAGCATACTGAAAAAAACACTAGAGCATTCTGGTTATGTCACAGGCACTTCAGTGTTGCTGCAACCTCAGATGCAAACAAAATCCAAAGATTCTGTTTTATCTTTTAAGCTTTTACAAGCACAATGCACCCTTACAATTTACCTACAATAAATCTATACCAAAAGGAAGGACTAACTTGACACTGCAAGAAATAGATAAAACTAAGATACCATTCTCTCCAGCTGAGAAAAAGCAGCTTGGCCATTTGAGATGACTAAACTGAAAAAATTCGAAATTGTCATAAATCAATGTTTCATCTAGTCTTCTTGCCACTGTCCAGTCAAGTTGAAGTCACCAACCTCAAGGTTAGGGAATAAAACAGCGATCAGGAAAACATCCTGATTTCTGAAGGGTTAAATATTTAATTATTTAACTATTTAAATATTCAAATAGTAGTGGTTGTGTTCTGTTTTTTTCTGGACAGAAGTAAGTCAGCAGAGTTGGCTTATAGAAGAGAAAAGACTGTGGACAAAATAGTTTGGTATCTAAGACTGTCATCACCTGCACAATTACACACTCTGCTCATACTCCTCCTTCTGCGTGTAAAAGGGATTTAACCAGACACATAAAAAGGGAAAAGAGCTTTCTGCTTATTTTCCCCTTTCTAGAAGAAGCATCTTTCAGAGAAGACTTCAGTATGAAGCAGAAATGGAAACAAAGCAACTTTGTTATCTTGTGTTTCTGCTCTCAGAAGATCAGATGTGATTGTTTTGAACTAGTAAAAATGCAAGGAACATTTACATTCCTCACAATAACTGTTCCCACAGCAGGGAATAAAAGCTGCCTCAGTCAGTAGGGCTTTGCAAATAGGACACAAGAACTCATCAGGTATGGGATCATCAGGGGAGGAGGGCGAGGAGGAAGATGGCTCTTTGGATAAACAGAAATGCTTTTTCTTCTTTCCTCTGGCACATGCTTGCCTGGGGGTAGGATGGGGAAGGAAAAAGACACAAGTTAAAGACGACTTAAAGATTTTCCAAGCTTTGGATTTTATCAAAGGAAGTAAGAGATGGAATTTTGGGGTGGAATTTTATACTGGAAAGCCCAGTATCTCTCAGCCCAGGAGACCATATTCCTTCTTTGAACCCAGGACGCATTGCTGGCTCATGATCAACTTGGTGCCCACCAGGAGCCCTCACAGCCTGTGCTGAAGGTACAGAGAGGATCAAAGGCTGTGTCATTAGATACAGATTATTTAAGCTGGCAGACTGCAGGGCATGGTGAAGACATTCAGCAAAAAAAGCAAAACAATTAACAAATGGGCCACTGAGACACTTCACTTCACTAGCTGACAGGAGCTGGAAATTCATCAAGAGTAAATTAGCTGAAGTGATGTTTTTTGCTGGTGGTGATTTTCACAGCTTAATCAGACAGAGAATTGCACTGAGCAGGCAGCTGAAAAAAACCTCGACCCCCAAGTTACCTACAAATAGGACTGCGTGGGGATACCAGATTTAAAATACATTAGGTTTAGCATTAAACCATGTCTTTCTTCCAGTAACAAAAGAATTTTGGTGCCTTGTAACAGGTGCTGGGACCAGGAAGTGAGCACGTTATCCTACAGCAGCTTTGCCACGCACTGTGGCCTGTGATGTTTCAGGTGCCCCAACATCCTGTAATTCTGAGAGGAAAATCTGCTGTAGGATAACATGCTCACTTCCTGGTCCCAGCACCTGTTACAAGGCACCAAAATTCTTTTGTTACTGGAAGAAAGACATGGTTTAATGCTAAACCTAATGTATTTTAAATCTGGTATCCCCACGCAGTCCTATTTGTAGGTAACTTGGGGGTCGAGGTTTTTTTCAGCTGCCTGCTCAGTGCAATTCTCTGTCTGATTAAGCTGTGAAAATCACCACCAGCAAAAAACATCACTTCAGCTAATTTCCTCTTGATGAATTTCCAGCTCCTGTCAGCTAGTGAAGTGAAGTGTCTCAGTGGCCCATTTGTTAATTGTTTTGCTTTTTTTGCTGAATGTCTTCACCATGCCCTGCAGTCTGCCAGCTTAAATAATCTGTATCTAATGACACAGCCTTTGATCCTCTCTGTACCTTCAGCACAGGCTGTGAGGGCTCCTGGTGGGCACCAAGTTGATCATGAGCCAGCAATGCGTCCTGGGTTCAAAGAAGGAATATGGTCTCCTGGGCTGAGAGATCCTGGGCTTTCCAGTATAAAATTCCANCAAACCACCTCCAAGGAGCGGCAAGAGTTACCAACACTTGGGACTGCTCAGCACTAGAGCTTCAAAGCAATCTGTGAATGGAGTTTGTTCTGGAATTCTGGGACAACTCCAGGTACCTTGGATTTAGCCTCTCCCAATTCCTTTTCCAAGCCCAGGTTGGCTTCCCCCAGGTTCCTGCAGCGCCTCGTAGCAACTTCCAGTGAAGCTTCTGTCACAGACAGCTTTTCAAGAGCTTCAGAAAGCTCCTGCTGCAGCTCTCTGACATTGCCCTGATGAAATGGTTAGATGAGCATGAAAAAAGTTATAAGAACATGAACTCTTTCCTTCATTTAATTTATTTGACTCTACAGTTAGACCTGTCTTGAACTCAGTAGGTAGGAAAATTTGGCCTGCCACCAGCAGTCAGCAGCTGAGCACCTCCAAATTATCAGCAGCTGCACAGGAGGATTTCTGTTTTCTAATACATAAAAAAGATTCAAATATTATACTTCTTGAACAATACACCAGCATACACTGAATCATGTATTTTTTTAACAAAACTCAAAGCAATCTCTTGTGATGCAAGAGCCACAGTTGGTCTGCAGGTATTACTCTGGTGAACTAAAGGCAGGACTTTGTATTAGATGGTTCTTGGGTCTGTTTCTCCATTCTACAAACAGAATTAAATGAATACGTCTATCTGAAAGCTCCTCTGAAAAACACCTGAGGTTTGTGTTGAAAGACATCTCTGTCTGTTTTCTTACCAAGTTCATTTCAGAATAACAACTGCCTCCCTGCTGACACCTGAGCTTTCACAAATCTGGACAGGCCCTCCATTCATCCAGCCACCCACCCAACTACCATCTCCCAAAGGAACCTGTTCTTTTGGCACTAGGAATACAAAGTGATTCACAAGGGAAAACCATTGACAGCACTGCTGGAGTTCTTCCCCCTCTTCCCTCCTCAAGAAACTGAAAAATGAAGAAGAAGGTGGTTATCTGACACATGCAGGTATTCACCTCACTCCAACACTCCGGGCTTGAGAGGAAGAAAGAAATGGAATTTTAAAGCACTGGTCACATCACTAAGGCAGACAAACAGCACACCACTGTCTAATGACTCAACAGGACTAGTTCCTGTTTTCCAGAAAGTCAAGATTAACAAAATGGGTACAGCAACGTTTAAACCTTTGCTCTGCCTGGGACTGGTAGAATTTGCAGAACGACAGTTTAACTGACATTCTAACCAGTCTTCTGAGCAGTTAATGAGCCTTAACACAGCCACAAAGAACACATTTCAATCTTGCTGCACATCACAAAATATAGAAAGCTCAGGTCAGTGGCTGTCATTGACTTTTTGAGGAACAGGCAGGTCCCAAAAGACAGAATGCAGAAATTACAGCAAAACGCTGCCAAGGGCCTTCAACACTGCAAACAGTGTATACTTTACCTCTCTTTTTTTTAGTTTGCCAGCCTCACAGTTTAAGACTTGTTCTCTTAAACCAGCACACTTGGCCTTTAATTCCTTGTTCATCTCTTCCAGCATGTAAACTTGCTTCACAGCAGCAGCTCTGAGTTTGTGGAAAATGTCATCAAACCATCCCTGGGCAACAGTCACTGCACTTCCTTGGATGAGCTGCTGCTCCTGCATGTCTTCCAGCAGCTGATGGAATAAATGGATTTCACTCTGGAGCTGGGCCAATGCCTCCTGCATGGACAGAGTCATAGCACAGAACCACAGAATCATTAAGGCTGGAAAAGACCTCTGGATCCTCCAGTCCAACTGGGAAACCAACACCACCATGTCCCCAAAGTGGAAATAATGTGCTCCACTCCCCCCTGAGGTGTTACAGAAGACTCCAGATCCCTCTGCCCATCCCTGCCCCATATGCCTGCCCTATTCCCCTCATGAATGCCCTCAGAAAAAAACCTTTTCAAACACTTCCTAACACAGCCAAACACACACGTTTTGCAGAGGCAGGGAAAGCATCAAATATCACCAAATTTCAAGGTTTTTTCACATGAGCTTTCTCTTACAAAGAGGAAAACCAGGCATGTTTAATCACACAGATCAGCGTTTTACAGACAAATCTCCCTCTTCACTTCAATATGTACTTTGTATGGGGAAAATAAATGCATTTGACTGCATTGTTTCCACAGCACAGCAGGAACAACACTGTCAAAACTGAAGCAAACTAGCTGGAAAGAAAACAGCAGAACAGCAAATATCCAGCATCATGACAAGGATTTTTCCCCATCCTAAGACGTACCCAACTTCAGACAGTACCACCACCTTCCTCTGCAGGACTCTGCTATCACCATTAGTCACTTTCTGCTCATTTTCTTTACCTTTAGCTCAGCAATTAACTGGATGATGCCACTTACCAGTCCAGACTCTAATTCAAAATATTTGGCTTCACATACCTGCACCCCAGAGCTGTCAGTGGCTTCCTCTAGGCCTTTTTTTTTTTATTTTGCTGGTGATGACACATGGAAAGCAGATCCTGAGTGCTCACCTCCAGGGAAAACCACAGTATTCTTCCAAGGATTTTTGCAGCAATGGAGAGCAGAGTTGTACCTCACTAGTGTGAGCAGTTTGACTTTTCTCCTTTCTTCTTGTACAGGGTGATGATCACTGCACCATGGTGTTGTCATCACAGCAATCTTTGTTTTTCGTTGAGGAGAACCCTGGGGATTCTTCAGAGGACTGCAGGATGCTCTTTTGAATGTGTTGCCAAAGCGCTTCAGGAGAGGGATCTAGGGGATGAGCTCAAAGTCCAGCTGGAAGGTTTACCAGGAAGCTGTTTCTCACTGTCCCTTTTTGAAGATGGTGAACTTGGAGCCTCCTCCCTGGGATGCCACCCCTCTTAGGTTTGGGCTTCAAGCAGAGGGTCAGTTTGCATGGCACAAGGCAGTGGTCTGTGTGACATTCTGCACGAGGCATCGCTCGGCTCTGACAGACATCGCCGACATTTCTCTGGCGCACTAAGACACAGTCAGTCAGGTGCCAGCGCTTGGATCCAGGATGCTGCCAGGTTGTTTTCAGGCTGGAAGTCTTTCTCTTGGAAGAGAGTCTTGGTGATGGTGAGCTGCTGCTCAGCACAAAACTCCAGCAGGAGACGTCCACTGTCAGACAGTTCCAACACCATGCTTGCCCAGTACTCCTCTCCAGGCTTCATAGTTCTTTCCTACTCCGGTGCTGAAGTCACCAAGGATGATGATCTTCTCATCTGCAGGAACCTTTTGGGGGAGGCTCATGGATTCTCTTCAGCAGTAGCAGAGAACAGGATTTCAAAATGCTTACCCTGTTGTGCCTCAGAGGCTACAACCCTGTTTCTTGACAGCATGGCCTTCATTGCTGAACTTCTGAAGCTTTCTACTGGACTTAGATTCCTGTTCAGTGCCAAACTCTTGGCCAGGATGTCCCAGGTGAGTTGAATGCTGAACTGGACTTACAGCCAGACTTCCACTATCACAGCTGCTTCTGACTGAAAACCTTCTTCTGATGCCCTTCTCATGGAGTGCAGGATTGGCTTTTGGTACTTCAGCAGCAGCTCTGAAACATTCAGACACGTACCAAGAATTCTCTCTGGCAGGAACATTTTGGCACAGTCACCAGCCAGGGCTCTGACTATTCCTTGACTTCTGAAAGCAGAGAGGATGAGGAGTGACCAAACCCACAACCTGCAACAGCATTTGACCTGAGGGATTTTGGAGAGCCTATACCTTAGCACTCAAACCACCTGCAAGGAGCAGCAAGAGTTACCAACACTTGGGACTGCTCAGCACGAGAGCTTCAAAGCAATCTGTGAATGCTGTGTGCTTACACAGCTTCTTCCAAAAGGCAGAGAACACCTGCACAACAACTCTGAGCTACCCTCCCTTTCCCAGGGAGAGCTCAGGCCTCAGGCACCCTGATAAAATGGGAGCCAAAAAAAGACAGTG
This sequence comes from Florisuga fusca, assembly GCA_038090715.1. NCBI lineage: Eukaryota > Metazoa > Chordata > Aves > Apodiformes > Trochilidae > Florisuga > Florisuga fusca. The sequence goes on from JAAWXA010000128.1 coordinate 18,843, forward strand.
GTTTTTTCCTTCCCAGAATCAAATTCTGTTCTCTGCAGGACCGCTCCTTACTCAAGGAAAGGACATGAAATTCATCTTTTCTGCCATACGTTCCCTTTGAAAACACAATCCATTCAGAAAACCCTATTAATTCCATGATCAGTGCTGTTCCTGTTGGAACACTCCAGAAAAGTGAAGGCAGTTCTAATGAGGGCAAAGGGTCTTCAGGAACTTTCCTCACAAATATGCCACCCTAGGCTTACATACGTAACGCTCACCAGAGGTAGAAGAGGAACCCCAGGAGGAAAACACAGGAGAAAAAAGGAGTCTCTTCTGAGCACTCCAAAAAGCATCTACTTACCTTTCCAGCTTCTTTTCTACAAATCTTCTACGTTTTACTTCCTCCAGAGGCGGATTTTCAGATTTTTCTCATTCAAAAGTGCTTTCTTGGAGGGCATTTTTTATGCTGTCCAATTCCCATTTGAGATCTCTAGTTCTGCACATGAGAAGCTTTCTCTGTGCATGGTGGTCACAGGCTCTGATCTCTTCCAGACTGTCCTGGGAGGCTGCCTGCTCCTGAAGCAGATAACACACTTGCAACCACCAGAGGGAAAAAGGGAACTCTCCCTCCCTGCCCACCACTTGTACCTGCCCAGTGTCAAGGCCCAGCTTTACTCTGGGAGGCAACTCTCCCTCCTCACTCCCCTCAGCAGCCAAGGCAGAACCCCAGAGCTACCACCCTCAAGAATTCTTTTCCTTTGGGAAGAACGCTCCCTCTCAGCAATATTCTTCATCCCAGCTGCTAACCAAAGACCACTGTCTCTCTAAGACACAAAAGGATTCCTCAAAGACGTGAGGAGGATGCCTCACCTCCAGCCCTCCCCTCCCATCACCTCTTTCCTGACCACTCTCCCCTGCACAGTGACAACAGGACCTGTACGGCTGGCCACGACAAGGACAAGTTCCAATCCCCTACAGTACCAGACCTACAAGATGCTGCCACAGCCCCGAGCTGCTCTCAGCCCTGACCCTCACCCATGGACACCCTGTCCTGGCAGGAATGCAGCTCTGCCTGTCCCCAGGGGCTGCCCTGGGGATCTGCACTCTTGCCTCATCCCCAGGGCTCTCTGCTCCCAAAGCTGTGCTGCTCTTCTTGGGGAGGGGCTGTGGGGCTGCTCCTGCCCCTGGAGCTCATGGACCCTGCCAGCCTTCTGGGGACTCTTCCCAACAGCAGCCCTTGAGGTGCCCTTGCAGAGACTGCTTTGCACATCACCTTTTCATCTTTCCCCATCAGGAGAACTGCTTTGCTATTGGGGACACTCATCTACTGCTGCAGCAGTGCAATGAGCACCATGGAAAGCCAAATCCATTCCAAAATACAGCCCAGAAAAAAAAAAACAAACCACAAATGAACAACATGAAAAGAAGCCTTGGGAAAGAGTAACACAGGTTCCAGGAGAAAAAACACCACCACCAAAAAACCTCACACAAATCAGAGCTCACCTTTCTATTTCTTTCACCAAATTCAGTGACCACTTCAGAATAGCCATCCTGCATTTCTTTCTTCAAATCACACAGGGACATTGGCTCTTCATATTCAATAGAAGCTGTGTAATTCTTGGAAATCTGTCCAACCTACACAGGAAATTTGACAAGAAAACAATGAAGGAAACAGATGAATGAAGAATGAAGAAACAATGAAGGAAAACAGCCTCGGAAGTCAACCACTATTTGAGTTCATTTCCTCTATGGGGATCTGTATTCATAGAGGAAGTATCTGGATCTAGATCATTTCTCTCACCACTCTTTTCTCTGCCAGTTGTCTTGGGCTCCTCAGGGCTACAATTAAATAAGTACTTGCTTATTGCTTCAGCCATGGCAGTTTTAAGCTTCACAGAAAGTTCCTTCTTATCTTCTTTTCTATGTTGTTCAGGTCTTTCTTCCTGAAAGAGATGAAACAAACAAGCTGGGAAGAGCAGAAACAAGCATCTGCTTTGACAGCTTGAAGAACATTTTTTCTGCAAGATAAAAGGGAAACTTTGCTTTCTTTCACAAGGCCTTCTGTGTTTCCAGGGAAATCTTTAGCAGAATGCCCCAGGTCCTGAGTCTCACCCCTGTACCTCAGAATCCCAGGGAGAACTCCAGGGAGAACTCCAGGGAGAATCAGCATCTTCCTCCTCTCCTGCTTCCACAGCTGGCAGAAAAACCATGAAGAAGGGCAGTGGTTCTGCTGCTGAAGGACAAACCAAGAAGTGAGCGTTGGCCAAGAGTTTCTTCACCCCCAGCCCCATCACAGCATTTCCTTTACATTTCCAGCAGAAGGGGCTGTGCACAACAGCTGACACAGCTGCAGGAAGCACCCAGCACACCTCTGGGGAACACCCAAGGTGCTCCAGTCCTCCTTCTCATCTCCATCTGCGCATTGTGCTCAGATTGCTCCATGGCAAACACAGCAACCAAAGCAGGAAGGGTACTTGCTGCATAGAGCACCATTTGCAACCCAACACCATCAAGTCAGCTCCCAGAAAAAGAAAGAAAAAGCCACTAAAGCTGCTTTCCTACTCGGACAGGATTCAGGGGGAAAAAAATTACCATCTCAGACCTCAGGCAGCATTTTAGTTCATTTACTCTGTCTTCATTTTGAAAGAGGAAAAATCTTGATTAGCAGTCACTAACTCATGTCTCTCAGCAGCCTGGTGTTTGGAAGCTTTGTGGACTTGAGGGAGAGCATTAGAAACAGAGTTTTTCCCACCTTCAGCAACTGCAGTTTCCAGCTCTTGCCCACTGCCTCTCTTCTCCTCATTCTCCTCCATTTCTTCCTCTTCAGGTGAGTCTTCCTAAAAGTGATCAAACCAAACAGCTGGAAAGAGCTGAAACAAGGACCTGCTTTGCTACCCACTGGCAGCTTGAAAAAGACTTTTCCTGCCTAAGACAGAGAGGAAACTTGGCTGAGCTTGCTTTTACAAGGCCTTCAGTTTTTCCATGGAAATCTGCATGAGCAGAAAGAAATGCCCCAGGTCCTGAGTCTCAGCCCTGCTTCTGCACAGCCCCTGAGAAGCACTTCCCCACTTCAGCCCAGCTTCATTTCAGTTACAGCAAGCTGTCAGGAGCTCCTGGATCTCCCTCCTACCCTGCCCAGACCCACCGTGGCACCCTCCCTGTCCTTCACACAAAGTACCTGAGCACCACACAGAGATGGCCATGGACCTTCGTCAGCTTTCTCCTTCTGGGGAGCTTCCAGGTCTGCCTGGAGACCTACACAGCGGGGAAGAAGGGCGAGACGCAGTGGTTTTAGTTCGCTCAGCTACACCCCTCTTCTTTGCTTGAGCTTTTCTTTATTCACTATGGACTTCCATTTCTAGAATAATCCCATTGGCTTCAACCACATAGGAAAAGTCAATTAGAATGGATGTGAATAAAAGGAGTTCTTGATTTATATTGCAATTGGCATCTTGCCAGACTTACTCACAGGGGAGGAGTCACTGGGAATGTCTGGAAAATGAGCCAGCTAAGGGATGAGCAGGAGGGAGGAAGGATTGGCCAGGGACAGAGGCTTAGGAGGGGATTAATATCTTTATTTTAACTACATGGCTTTTTTATTTCTCAAATGAAAAAGTGCTACGTTTTCAAAACTTACTTCTCTCACTTTCCATAGTAAGAAAATACAAAACAACTACTAAGCCTCCTTCCCAAAGGTCATCTGAGGCTGTTCAAAGATTAAATGACATGCTGACATTAGATTTGGCAAGCTAACCATTGAACAGTACATACAAACATTTCACATGGACAACTCTACAGGTCATACAGAATGAAACTGGCCACAACTGGACCCAAATGGGTGTGGTGACTGCTGCAAGAGTCACACCTGAGCGTCGGTGTACGGATGCACCTCTGTGCCTCCTGGAACACTCTGTGTGGAACCTGCGGGTGCAAGTCCCTCTGTTGTTAGATTATTTAGAATACAAATCACTATCCGCCTTCTCTGCCCATCCTGCTCAGTAACCCCTGATATTTCAAGCCAACAGATGCTCTGGTTCTCTTATTACAGGTACCCAACACCCCATTGCCTGCTGACAGGGCTGTAACATTGGTCTCAGAGCAGGAGGGAGTGCTGCTTCTCTTGATTTTACCACAAGCACATGGAATGGATGTGGCACAAGGACTCCTCCCCAAAACAGACACTGCAGAGGACCTCAGAAGGTCTCTCAAGATCACCCCAGCTTACCCTCTAACCCTCTGTTACTGCAGCACACCAAAGGGACTCTCATGATGTGCTTTGCAGTGCCAGCCAGACTGCACAAGTCATGCCAAGAAAGGCTCCCTGAACACTCTCTGCTGTCCAGTTGACACACAGTTCTGATAGAACACACTTAAAAAAACTGAAAGAAGAACAGGTCCCAATCTAGAGTTCATTTCTATTAAAAAATTCATTCTCTGGGATTCTTCTAGGGCTGTGTGAGCTCCTAAGCATAGACTGGATTTTAAACACTCACTGCAGGAGCTGGGTATTGGATCACAAAGCAATGTCTTTGCCTTCCTGGATCACCAGGTAGGTGCATTTTCTAAAGTTTATTTCTAAAAAATGACTGAAGGGGGGAAAAACTAGCAGCATTTCTGTTGTAAAGCAAACTATGTTGCAGAAGAGACAGTACACACAGACACTGCATTGCTGTTGCTAACAGTGACTTTGCTGAGACCATTTTTCCTCACTGTATCTCTACTGCACCTCGTACAGCAAACCCCTGTAACTGGTGCTGAGAAGAAAGATGACTCCAGTGCAGGTGAAACTCTTCCTATTAAAACAGAGACACAGCAGCTCAGTGGAAATCAACAAGATATGTACCTTCCTACTAACTCATCTCTCGTGCCCCCATCTACAGAATGATGAACAGCTACTCAGGAAGAACCTCCTGCTTTTGCAGTTGCATTTTCACCACCTGAATGGCCATCTCCAGGTCAAAGTACACACCGGAAAACAAAACCACTCTCGCCTAGTTCCTTCCCTGCCCCTTTCTTTCTCTCTGAAGGAACACCCTGACAGGCAGAGGCAACAATCCTCTCAGCGGACATGGAGCACACAAATCACAACTGCCCTTACAGCCTGACAAGGCCAAAAAGGAACAAATCAGCACATTCACAAAGCTCCTTGTGCTGCTCCTCCTGATGCCTGCGCTGAGAGGACCAGGGAGCACAGTCAGTGCTGACAATCCAAACCACCTCAAGAAAAGGCCACACTCCTTTTCCTCTTGAGCTCCTCCATCGTTAAGGATCCTACCTCCTCTGTCCACAGCAGGTGCACCCCACATCAATGGAGCAGCTCCTGCCCGCTCAGCGGTGATATCTACCGCCATATCTTCTGTGCCAGACGCAGGAGCTTCTCCTGTGTTCTCCTGGTCTCTTTTTTCTTCCACCTCTCCAGCAGCTCCTGCCCACTCAGGAATTCGAAGGACGCTGAGCATCTTCTCAACTTGGGCATCCCCTGCAGGAGCTTCTGCTGTGTTCCCCATTTTTGACAGATATTGACTCAGACTGCACAGAGAAAGAGAGCAAATAGAGTTGGTAAAAAGACCACATACTGGCATATACCATTCAGCACAACAGTGAACACCAACTTATTATCCACCCTACACATATTCATACAGATTCATATAGCCCTCGGTATTTGTTAAGGGTAATACACACAGAACTCTCTGCAGGCCTCTTCCCCTAGAGATGCACATTCACACCTTCCAAGTTATTAACTCCTGCTTGGAACATTTTTTTAGCCTGCCTTTTAGGCACACAGAACCACCTGAGAGCAGCAATGAAGGGCTCTCAGTCACATCTCCTCTGAAACAAAAGGCAGATTGGTTCCTGGCACGGCAGTGGAAGTCAGCAAGGACTCCCAGGGGAAGATAAAAGAGGAATAGGGAAGAGAGACTTGAAGGTGTGAAAATAAGCCTGGAACAGGTTTACTGGAAGAAGAAGAGACACCTGAGGGATTCGGATCTTGCCGAGCACGGGAGAGCTGATGACAAAACAGGAGCCTCTGCCCAAGAGCTCCCAGTGCAGCCCAGCAGCAGGGAAGAAGGGAGCAGGCAGGCACCAGGCTGCCCATCCTCTGGGCTTTGAGAGAGGCTGGCAGGAGATGGGAGGGAATCCTCAGCCCTGCCTCTTCCACCCCTCCCGGGCCCCTCAGGCTGCTACAGACCCTCTCTCTCAGGCCTCGCAGCGGTACCAGAAAACCAGCCTGGGCCCAAAAACCAGAACACACAGCAACCACACCCATCAGAAGACAGCACTGAGCACAGCTTCAACACAGCTCGAAACACACCATTAAACCTTGGTGCTGCCACCAAACACAGTCAAAAGCCACACTGATCACCGACCGCTTATTCTCATCAGAAAGTTCAAAGTTTACCTCGAATGCCCATAAAGATCAGCATAATCCTCAGCTCTTCTCCCATCAGCGTCTTCATGGGAAATATTGGCACCGTAAGAAAGGAGAACTTTCACCAAATTCAGCTCCCCAACAGAAGCAGCAATCATGAGGGGGGTTCTGAAAGATTCCAAACATCCTATGAAGTGGATCATTGGACACAGACACTGTCATTACTTCCATTCCTGCTTGCTCTCAGAAAAAGTCTTTTCCCCATGACTTTACCATGAACGAAAGAAAAAGCAGGTTCCATTGAAAGCAACAATAGCATGGGAGAGGGAGTCAAAACAGCTGCGTGCTCAGACAGAGCTGCCACATGTACAACACTTCAGTGCACGTCAGGCTGCTGTGCAGGAGGTGGTTTCTCAAACTGAGGCACTGCTGCCAAGCTCATGACACATCTCCTGCCAGACAATGCCTCCTGGACATCCCCAAGGCAGAAAGCATCCCCTGAGGTACCACAGCAGCCAAGCACGGACTGCTGTCACAAGTCACACAGAAACAGCTCCTCCCGAGTGCCCCCCTGCTTTTCTTCAGAGCACATTCCCATGCTTCTCAGCAATCCAACAGGAAGAATACTCAAGGGACACATTTGGATAGACCCCTCACCTTTGATGCTGGTCTCGGGCATGCACGTCAGCTTTTGCTTTCAGGAGAAGTTCTACTATCTCTTCCTGATGTTCAGAGAGAGCAAGATGTAGTGGGGTACAGCCCTCCTGAAAAGTCAGAGAAATACATCATGTTAATTATCAAAGTAAAAACAAATCTGTAAAAGAAATATTGATACAACTTTCTCAAAGGACTTGCTGGAGAAATATAAACATTTACCTTATTCTTGTAATGATGATTGGCAAAATACCTGAGTATCAGCCTCACGAGGTTTTTATTATGAGTCTGGACGGCCAGATGGAGGGCAGTGTTGCCATCGGCGTCTCGGAAATTTGGGTCGGCACCGCGCTTTAGCAGAAAAGCCACACAGTCTTCTCGTTGATACTCTACTGCCTGGGAACAACACACACAAAAAAAGGAAAGACTTCCAAAATCCCATTTCACTCCATCACAGCTCGCCCAGCTTCTGAGCACTGGGAAAGAAGAGCACCTTCACAGATGATCTGACAGGTGCCTGTTCCACTCCAAATGCAACAGGCGTGTTTCCGCACAGCTCTGCGTACAGAGTCCTGCCAGACTCCTCTCCTTTCATGCACAGTCAAGAAGCCCCTCTTCCAAGAGCACAACTTCTCTCACTCACCTTCATCAGGGGTGTTCTCCTCAGATTATCAACAGCTTCCAACGGGCAGCCATGCCTGAGAAGAAATCTGGCAACCTCTATGTGGCCATTTGCACATGCCAGATGGATAGGTGACCTAAGGATTAAACATGTGAGCTTAACACCAAAGAAACAAAGCTGTGTCACCACCCAGCCCAGGGGACCCTGCCCAGACCCTGCTCCTCCCCCTGCCTGCTGCTGCTGCTGCAATCCCCCACACATCACCCACAGGGCAGGAGAGCAGGGCCAAGCAGCAGCCCAGCACCTCCAGGAGCACCCGGGCCCACCCAGCAGCTCCCAGCAGTGGAAAGCTCTCCAGTTCCCCCTCCCAGCTGACAGGGCACATCTTGCTTTGCAAGCAATCAGCTCCAAGGGGATCCCACATGCCACCCAAGGTGTCCCAGAGCCAGCCCACAGCCCCTCACCGATTCTGCTTGTCGCGGCGGTCGATGCCCCACATCTCGATCCACCAGCGCTGGCGCCTCAGCCATTCCAGGTTGCCCTGGGCAGCCGCGAGGTGCACCCTGCCCAGCTCTGTCTGGGGCTCACAGGCACTGGTGCTGGCGGCAGCAGCAGCACCGGGCTGCCGAGGAGCGCTGCCATAGCGGGAAAGCTTTTGCTTCTTGTTGAAGAGCCCCATCCCAGGAGCTCTGCAAGCTGCGGCACCGGCACAGCCCCGCGGGAGCAGCGGGAGGCAGCCGGCTGAGCCGGGGGGGGTGTGAGGGGGGAGTCAGGACAAGGGAAGGGCAAAGGCAGGGACAGGGGATGTAGGAGAAAGGCAGGGATGAGGCAGGAGCAAGGACCAAACCAATGGCGAGGAGCAGGAGCAGTCGGAGAGGCACAGCCCAGCAGAGCTCAGCACAGGAGGTGCAGCTGCCAGAGCGTCGCCACCAACGGCAGAGCCGACAACACACCCGTCGCCAGGGGCAACGGTGGGTGGGGCCGAACCACCTGCAGGGGAGAGGGGGGGGGAGAGGGGGCCAAACCACTTCACTGGGGGGGGCGAAGGAAAGGAAAAGGCATCTGAGAGAAGCTGAGAAACTCTCCCCCACCTCTATGAGTGATACCAAAAACTGGCAAGTTCTTCTCCTGGAGAGGCTTTTTCGTCACCAATTAAAAGAAGGAGCTAGAGAGGGTAAAATAACCCTTCTTGTGTAACACACTTCTTGTCTCTCACTTGTCATCTTTAAATGGCAACTTGTTTTACTTTTTCATGTTTACCAACCACAATGAAAAAGCATACTGAAAAAAACACTAGAGCATTCTGGTTATGTCAGAGGCACTTCAGTGTTGCTGCAACCTCAGATGCAAACAAAATCCAAAGATTCTGTTTTATCTTTTAAGCTTTTACAAGCACAATGCACCCTTACAATTTACCTACAATAAATCTATACCAAAAGGAAGGACTAACTTGACACTGCAAGAAACAGATAAAACTAAGACACCATTCTCTCCAGCTGAGAAAAAGCAGCTTGGCCATTTGAGATGACTAAACTGAAAAAATTCGAAATTGTCATAAATCAACAGCATTGACTTTTCCAATCATTTGTTTTGCCCTTATTCAGTGTAGTCTTGTGTAAGGAGATGTAAACTCTTCCCTTTCCTCTTTTTACAGATAGAGTTTTCTCACAAACAGTTTATGTAAAAAGTCATCACCTTACCTGGTGTAAGCAGTTGTTGGCAACTGGAGCATCAGGAGAAACCTCTGCTGACAGGTTGGGCGGGGATGTTCCTCAGACTCCAGTACTGCTGTTCTAATACCTGTGTGGAATTAGAATCCTCAAAAAGGTTTTTAAAGAAAGGAGGGACATTTTGGGGTTCTAATCAAACCTAAAAACATGTATCTGGTTAAAAGGGTGAATATGATCTTGAATGGACATCATGAAGATATAGATGTTCAATAGCGCAAAAAAAATTTCTAGTATGTAGCAAGTAACCACACAGTTTTTGGTATTTCACTGCTGTAACATCTGAAGGTGGGGATTAGGCTGGGCCTTGATGTTTCATCTAGTCTTCTTGCCACTGTCCAGTCAAGTTGAAGTCACCAACCTCAAGGTTAGGGAATAAAACAGCGATCAGGAAAACATCCTGATTTCTGAAGGATTAAATATTTAATTATTTAACTATTTAAATATTCAAATAGTAGTGGTTGTGTTCTGGTTTTTTCTGGACAGAAGTAAGTCAGCAGAGTTGGCTTATAGAAGAGAAAAGACTGTGGACAAAATAGTTTGGTATCTAAGACTGTCATCACCTGCACAATTACACACTCTGCTCATACTCCTCCTTCTGCGTGTAAAAGGGATTTAACCAGACACATAAAAAGGGAAAAGAGCTTTCTGCTTATTTTCCCCTTTCTAGAAGAAGCATCTTTCAGAGAAGACTTCAGTATGAAGCAGAAATGGAAACAAAGCAACTTTGTTATCTTGTGTTTCTGCTCTCAGAAGATCAGATGTGATTGTTTTGAACTAATAAAAATGCAAGGAACATTTACATTCCTCACAATAACTGTTCCCACAGCAGGGAATAAAAGCTGCCTCAGTCAGTAGGGCTTTGCAAATAGGACACAAGAACTCATCAGGTATGGGATCATCAGGGGAGGAGGGCGAGGAGGAAGATGGCTCTTTGGATAAACAGAAATGCTTTTTCTTCTTTCCTCTGGCACATGCTTCCCTGGGGGTAGGATGGGGAAGGAAAAAGACACAAGTTAAAGACGACTTAAAGATTTTCCAAGCTTTGGATTTTATCAAAGGAAGTAAGAGATGGAATTTTGGGGTGGAATTTTATACTGGAAAGCCCAGTATCTCTCAGCCCAGGAGACCATATTCCTTCTTTGAACCCAGGACGCATTGCTGGCTCATGATCAACTTGGTGCCCACCAGGAGCCCTCACAGCCTGTGCTGAAGGTACAGAGAGGATCAAAGGCTGTGTCATTAGATACAGATTATTTAAGCTGGCAGACTGCAGGGCATGGTGAAGAAATAGTGGAGGGGCTGGGACAACTGAAAAGCTATCAGACAACATTTTCTGTCAAAAATGATAGAAATGAGGGACAGACATCAGTGATAATATTGACATTCAGCAAAAAAAGCAAAACAATTAACAAATGGGCCACTGAGACACTTCACTTCACTAGCTGACAGGAGCTGGAAATTCATCAAGAGTAAATTAGCTGAAGTGATGTTTTTTGCTGGTGGTGATTTTCACAGCTTAATCAGACAGAGAATTGCACTGAGCAGGCAGCTGAAAAAAACCTCGACCCCCAAGTTACCTACAAATAGGACTGCGTGGGGATACCAGATTTAAAATACATCAGGTTTAGCATTAAACAATGTCTTTCTTCCAGTAACAAAAGAATTTTGGTGCCGTGTAACAGGTGCTGGGACCAGGAAGTGAGCACGTTATCCTACAGCAGATTTTCCTCTCAGAATTACAGGATGTTGGGACACCTGAAACATCACAGGCCACAGTGCGTGGCAAAGCTGCTGGCTGCCTTTTCCTCGTGAAAATAGGGACAGAAGAAGGAAAAAATATTCCAGTGCATCCCACCTCCAACCACCGAACAACCAACACAGGTATTCTTACCTCTAGAACTCCTGCTCCAAAATTACAGCATCCCCGGCAGCAACCCCGATTCTTCCCGTGACACTCCACTCCTCCTCAGAGCCAGGGACTGCAGGAAGGCTCAGCCAGGGCTGATCTCCTCCCCCCTGGGAACAGCTCCCTGAGCTGACACACAACCCCAGCTCCATGCTGGCAGGAATGGGTGCCTGAGGGCTCCCTGTGGCAGGGCCGACTCCAGAGGGAGCTCCACGGCTCTTCCCAGCACCCGATGGATGTGGATTCTGAGGAGCAGGTGGCAGCTGGTGGGAAAGGAGCAGAGGGAACAGCAGCCCAGCAAGGAGCAGGAGGAAAGGGGGATGGGCTGCTGGGCTGCCTGACTTTCTATAGGGTGTGGGCAGGAGATGGGAGGGAATAGTCACCCCTCTGAGATCCCTCAGGCTCACAGACCCTCCTTCTCTAGTTCTCCAACTCAAACTTTAGTTCCTCCACTCCAACTATGACAGGAATAATGTGACTATATATATGTGACTATATACGACAGGAAAAATATGACTGTACCTTTTTTTCCAGTCAGTGGGAACCTCACCAGGCCACCATCACCTCTCAAAGAGGATGGGCAGAGGCTCAGCAACTGCGTCTGCCAGCTCCTCAGATCTCATGTGTGGACCCCGTGAGGTCCCCTAAAACCTGTGCACCTGCAGGTTCTTTAGATGATCACAAACCTCTTCTTCTCCCCCAGTGGGGGCTCCTTGGTTGTCCCAGGCCCTGCTTTCCCCTGCTGTGGCCTCTGCAATGAGGCAGTGAGCACTTCCCAGAGGAGACTGAGGCAAAGAAGTCCTGGAGAACCTCAGCATTCTCAATATCCTGTGGAGCTAGGTCTGACACTGCCTTCAGGAGAGGGCCTCTATTTTCCCTGCTCGTCCTTGTATTCCCAACGTATCTCTCAAAGCTTCTTTTTCCCTGGCAAGATTCAATTCCAACTGGGACGTATGTGGCTCTCCTGACCTGCTCCCCAGCTGCTCCGACTACCTCTCTACTCCTCCCAGGGTACCTGCCCTTGCTTCCCCTCTCTGCATGCTTCCTCCTTAAGTTTGAGGGCTTTTAGGAGCTGCTGGCTCATCCACGCCGCCCTCCTGGAGTTTTTCCCCGGCTGCGGGATGGGGAGTGTGGGGAAATGGCAGCTGCCAGCATGCCCCGAGAACCAAGATGGCCGCCGGGCAGCCCCCTGCACGCCCCGGGACTACAGCTCCCAGCATGCCCCGGGACTACAGCTGTCTGCATGCTCCGGGGCGCTCCTCCTGCTGCCTGAGCCCGCCCGACCCCGGGGCTGTCCCGGCCCCGGCCCAGCTGGGAGGGGGAGCAGGAGGAAGGGGATCTGGGCAGTGAGAGAAGGCAGGAAAAAAACCCCAAAACCCAAACCAACATGGATTGGTGAGGAGGGGGAAAGAGATGGAGGGGAAGGGGGCAAAGAGGGAGTGAGGGAGGGAGAGGAGAAGGGCGGGAAGGAGGAGAGAGGGAAGGAGAGAGAGCGGCCCACGGGCGGGCCAGGGGCCTGAGAGACAGAAAAGGCCCCAGGAGAGGGGAGGGACAGAGGACTGGGAGAGGGAGCAGGAGAGAGGAAGAAGGCTGAGGGGAGAGGAAGGGAGAGGCAGGGAGAGAGAGCGGGACACAGGGCAAGGGATGGGCAGGAAGGGGTCCGGAGATTGAGAAAGAGAGGGATGTGGATCCGGACATGGAGGCGGAGAAGGACAGAACACCTGTGGCCACCAGGGTGGAGATGGAGGGAGAGGAAAAGGGCATGGGAGGGGTGAAGGCCCAGGCAGCTGAGCAGTGGGGAGAGGAAGGAAAGGGGAGAGGCTGCAGGAGACAGAGAGGGACAGTAAGTCCAGGAGAGGACAGGGAGAGAGAGAAAGATGTGGAGAGAGAAGAAAACAGCAATGGCTCTGAGAACAGGCAGGGAGGAATTGGAAAGGGTGGAGAGGGAGGCAGAGAGTGAAAGCCCAAACCTGTGATGCGCAAATTACAGAGAGGGAGGGATAAAGAGATGAGGGCAGGGAGCTGGGCAGAAAGCGATGGGCAGAGACCCAAAAGAGCAGTGATGAGCAGCTGGGCTGGGCCCCACCACCCTGGGTTCCCCCCTGGGGTCTCCAGCTCTGCTCTCTGCCAGCACCAGGGGCACCACAAATGTCTTTCCTGCTCCCCAGAGCCCTCCTGAGCCCTGGGGACAGCTCGGCTGTGGTGTCCATGTCCCAGGGCTGATTTGGGAGTGTCAGGGCTCTCCTGGGGCACTCTGGGAATGAATGGGAGCAAAGCAAATCCAACCCCTCCCCTCTGCTCTTTGTCCCCAAGGTGACTGAGCAAAGCTAGAGAGCATCCCAGAGGGAGGTGGCAGAGGTTTGCAGAGCAACACTGAGATCTGCCTGAGAGCAAAGGTGTCCAGTGGCCACCAGGCAGCCCAGGTGAGATGGTTCTCTTGGAGGCCACCAGAGCAGCCTTCCTCTGGGCCAGGTTTTGGTGTGAGATGGAGCAGCAGAGAGATGTTTCTCACACATCCAGGGCTGTCGAGGGTTTCCCAGTGCCCCCATCAGAGGTTCTGCTCCCAGGAAGCCTCTCCCCATGGAGCAAAGGCTGTATCCAGCCCCCCAGCATGGGTACAGCTGCCTTGGGGGGGTCTCGAGGAGGATGAGATGAGAAGCATCTGCCTGGTGATTCTGCAACAGAAATGAGCTGCAGCCCCGTGCTCATGGCTGTCTGGTTCAACATCTCTGAGTGCCTCAGCCTTTCAGCCCTGGGCAGTTGAAGCCAGGCACTTTTTCAGGCTGTGACAGATGATGAGAAGATGAATGCTGGTGGTGTGCTGGTGGCTCTGTTCAGCTCCCACTCCAAAGCTGTGATCACTGAGAGCTGGGGCCACCTGAAGGTCCTGGCAGAGATCTCCAGGGAGTTTGTGTTCCATTTTTTGGTATCTTTGGGCTACAATATGCTAGGGCAATGGGATGCTAGGGTTCCAGGTGTTAGGGCTATGGGGTGGCAAGGCTGTGATGTGCCAGAGTTTAGGTGAGCATGTTCTTGTTACTGACAGAGTCTGGGTTTGTTGGCCTGGGTTTCTGGGATGAAGTTATTTTTACCTTACCTTGTGTTCTGAATGGTCTTTTCTTGTGAGGGATGAAAGCTTGTTTTCATTTTTAGGGTGTGATTAGTGACCCTTGGTTTGTGTACCTGTTTTCTTGGGGTTGCTTTTGTTGTTGTGCTGCATTGTGTTGTGTGTCTTGTCTTGAAACCATCATTTCTGGTCTGACACCTCTCGAGCAGGTAGGACAGTGTGATTGATGGTGTGGTCTTGCATATTTCTAGGGAGTCAGTGGAAATGTGTGGTTGGAGCCTTCTGCATCACTTACCCTTTGGTTTTTTGAGTGTAATGCTTGCAGTGTTTTTGCTGAGGTGCAAAAATGAAATGGGAGAGCAGATCTTCCTCCCTCACACACACACCTTCCCCCCAGCTGAAGATGAACAGAGAAGTTCTCTGGGCTGTGTTCTTTTATTAAATGTGTGTTAGATATCCAGCACCAGGGGACCTGTGTGCAGAGAGTGGCTGCATGGGGCTGGGGCTTGAGCATCATCACCTGGAAGGGAAGAAGGAATAAAAGAGGTGATCATGGGGGACTTGTTCCCAAGTGTGTTTCTGTCTGATTTCTCTTTGTCCATTGCTGTATGTGTGCTCCCAATAGTTTGCTCGTGCTATTTCCTCCTCTCCTCCCTCTCTTCTTCCTCCTGATTGTCTTCCTCTGTCTCCTGTTCCTGCTCCTCTTCACTGTCATTCTTTCGTCCTTCATCTCCTCCTGTCTCTCCTCCTGTTTGCCATCCTAAGGTAGATGCCTGTCCTGGTGGCACTGAGGATTCAATGGGACAGTTACCCAGAGAGTTGATTTCTGGTAGAGGATGGGTTTGTAGTGCCTGTCCCCCACTCCTCAGGATTCTTTGCCTCTTCTGCTGCACTCTGGAGTGCTGCCATGACCAAAGGATGGAATGAATCCAGAGAATCCACACTCCAGCAGAGGTTTATAAGGCTTCTATGTTAAACCCTGGGCTTCCAGTCACTACTGAGAGGAAAAAGATCAGTTAAACTATTCTTGCTCCCCAAGTTGGTATTCTACAGTTCTGCATTTGATCTTTGGACTTTATCTGATGAAGCAGTTCAGTTGAATAGTTTGTCTGCCCAGGAAAATACCAACAGCCCAGTGTACACATTTTGGCAGAAGATTGGACCCCAGTGCCTTTGTGGGTAAGAGCTCTGTCATTTTTCTTCACTTCTGGCTGCAGGACATGTTTGGATCTGGGTGACTTCAGGTTTGGATGCTGCTTCCATTTCCCAAAGGTTCAGCCTTTCTTTAGGGTACCACCTCTTGCAATTGACATTGGCAGCATGTTTCTACAGCTTTGCAGACACTGTCCTGCTGCTGCTGAAATACAAATAAGGAACACAAGGCAACACCTGACTGGTCATGCTCTAGATGTCGATTTGCCACCTTGGGTGGCATATGATGTGTAACTGCATTTCAAAATAGTACTCCTAGTATAAAAATCACAAAGCGGTGGGTTGGGGTTTTTTTTTTATTATTGTTTTTTTTTCACTCTATTTTTAAGTATAACTGCTTTTTTCTTCACTAGAATGGGGTGAGGCATTACACTAACCCAAAATTGTGTGGTCTGAGCACTTGAGAAGCTGTTAGGAGAACTGAATGTAGAAATTCATCAACTGTGGCTCTGTGTTCTGTGAAGAATACAGCCTCTGATGCTCATGGAGTGGTGTGTAATATTTCAACTGGAAAACTTCTCGTGTGTAGGTCTGAAACCACTCAGTCTGAATCTGACATTGGTAATTCTGTTACTGATCAGTTTGAATTCTTTTCTGGACATGAATGTCTCTCACTGTCAGTGTGAGTTAGTGTAGCTGCACCAGGGACCCTAGTAGTTCACGCAGTGCATTTATGAAAACCACATTCCTAGTATTTACTCTAATTCAGATGGGGTTTTATTTTGTGAAAACAGGTATGTTAACACCTTTGAAATATTTTTTGTGACCAGATCAATGACTTCTCTGCACCTCTTTCTCTGGCCCATCTTATTGAGGTCTATGTAGATTCTTGTCAAACCCCCAGGAGTCTTTGTTTTGCTATTTCAGATCTTATGCTGGGATAACCATTAGTCTGGATAACCCNAGATGATCACAAACCTCTTCTTCTCCCCCAGTGGGGGCTCCTTGGTTGTCCCAGGCCCTGCTTTCCCCTGCTGCGGCCTCTGCAATGAGGCAGTGAGCACTTCCCAGAGGAGACTGAGGCAAAGAAGTCCTGGAGAACCTCAGCATTCTCAATATCCTGT
Organism: Florisuga fusca; assembly: GCA_038090715.1. NCBI lineage: Eukaryota > Metazoa > Chordata > Aves > Apodiformes > Trochilidae > Florisuga > Florisuga fusca. Next base: position 35,447 of record JAAWXA010000128.1, read on the forward strand.
GGAGCTAGGTCTGACACTGCCTTCAGGAGAGGGCCTCTATTTTCCCTGCTCGTCCTTGTATTCCCAACGTATCTCTCAAAGCTTCTTTTTCCCTGGCAAGATTCAATTCCAACTGGGACGTATGTGGCTCTCCTGACCTGCTCCCCAGCTGCTCCGACTACCTCTCTACTCCTCCCAGGGTACCTGCCCTTGCTTCCCCTCTCTGCATGCTTCCTCCTTAAGTTTGAGGGCTTTTAGGAGCTGCTGGCTCATCCACGCCGCCCTCCTGGAGTTTTTCCCCGGCTGCGGGATGGGGAGTGTGGGGAAATGGCAGCTGCCAGCATGGCCCGGGAACCAAGATGGCCGCCGGGCAGCCCCCTGCACGCCCCGGGACTACAGCTCCCAGCATGCCCCGGGACTACAGCTCCCAGCATGCTCCGGGGCGCTCCTCCTGCTGCCTGAGCCCGCCCGACCCCGGGGCTGTCCCGGCCCCGGCCCAGCTGGGAGGGGGAGCAGGAGGAAGGGGATCTGGGCAGTGAGAGAAGGCAGGAAAAAAACCCCAAAACCCAAACCAACATGGATTGGTGAGGAGGGGGAAAGAGATGGAGGGGAAGGGGGCAAAGAGGGAGTGAGGGAGGGAGAGGAGAAGGGCGGGAAGGAGGAGAGAGGGAAGGAGAGAGAGCGGCCCACGGGCGGGCCAGGGGCCTGAGAGACAGAAAAGGCCCCAGGAGAGGGGAGGGACAGAGGACTGGGAGAGGGAGCAGGAGAGAGGAAGAAGGGTGAGGGGAGAGGAAGGGAGAGGCAGGGAGAGAGAGCGGGACACAGGGCAAGGGATGGGCAGGAAGGGGTCCGGAGATTGAGAAAGAGAGGGATGTGGATCCGGACATGGAGGCGGAGAAGGACAGAACACCTGTGGCCACCAGGGTGGAGATGGAGGGAGAGGAAAAGGGCATGGGAGGGGTGAAGGCCCAGGCAGCTGAGCAGTGGGGAGAGGAAGGAAAGGGGAGAGGCTGCAGGAGACAGAGAGGGACAGTAAGTCCAGGAGAGGACAGGGAGAGAGAGAAAGATGTGGAGAGAGAAGAAAACAGCAATGGCTCTGAGAACAGGCAGGGAGGAATTGGAAAGGGTGGAGAGGGAGGCAGAGAGTGAAAGCCCAAACCTGTGATGCGCAAATTACAGAGAGGGAGGGATAAAGAGATGAGGGCAGGGAGCTGGGCAGAAAGCGATGGGCAGAGACCCAAAAGAGCAGTGATGAGCAGCTGGGCTGGGCCCCACCACCCTGGGTTCCCCCCTGGGGTCTCCAGCTCTGCTCTCTGCCAGCACCAGGGGCACCACAAATGTCTTTCCTGCTCCCCAGAGCCCTCCTGAGCCCTGGGGACAGCTCGGCTGTGGTGTCCATGTCCCAGGGCTGATTTGGGAGTGTCAGGGCTCTCCTGGGGCACTCTGGGAATGAATGGGAGCAAAGCAAATCCAACCCCTCCCCTCTGCTCTTTGTCCCCAAGGTGACTGAGCAAAGCTAGAGAGCATCCCAGAGGGAGGTGGCAGAGGTTTGCAGAGCAACACTGAGATCTGCCTGAGAGCAAAGGTGTCCAGTGGCCACCAGGCAGCCCAGGTGAGATGGTTCTCTTGGAGGCCACCAGAGCAGCCTTCCTCTGGGCCAGGTTTTGGTGTGAGATGGAGCAGCAGAGAGATGTTTCTCACACATCCAGGGCTGTCGAGGGTTTCCCAGTGCCCCCATCAGAGGTTCTGCTCCCAGGAAGCCTCTCCCCATGGAGCAAAGGCTGTATCCAGCCCCCCAGCATGGGTACAGCTGCCTTGGGGGGGTCTCGAGGAGGATGAGATGAGAAGCATCTGCCTGGTGATTCTGCAACAGAAATGAGCTGCAGCCCCGTGCTCATGGCTGTCTGGTTCAACATCTCTGAGTGCCTCAGCCTTTCAGCCCTGGGCAGTTGAAGCCAGGCACTTTTTCAGGCTGTGACAGATGATGAGAAGATGAATGCTGGTGGTGTGCTGGTGGCTCTGTTCAGCTCCCACTCCAAAGCTGTGATCACTGAGAGCTGGGGCCACCTGAAGGTCCTGGCAGAGATCTCCAGGGAGTTTGTGTTCCATTTTTTGGTATCTTTGGGCTACAATATGCTAGGGCAATGGGATGCTAGGGTTCCAGGTGTTAGGGCTATGGGGTGGCAAGGCTGTGATGTGCCAGAGTTTAGGTGAGCCTGTTCTTGTTACTGACAGAGTCTGGGTTTGTTGGCCTGGGTTTCTGGGATGAAGTTATTTTTACCTTACCTTGTGTTCTGAATGGTCTTTTCTTGTGAGGGATGAAAGCTTGTTTTCATTTTTAGGGTGTGATTAGTGACCCTTGGTTTGTGTACCTGTTTTCTTGGGGTTGCTTTTGTTGTTGTGCTGCATTGTGTTGTGTGTCTTGTCTTGAAACCATCATTTCTGGTCTGACACCTCTCGAGCAGGTAGGACAGTGTGATTGATGGTGTGGTCTTGCATATTTCTAGGGACTCAGTGGAAATGTGTGGTTGGAGCCTTCTGCATCACTTACCCTTTGGTTTTTTGAGTGTAATGCTTGCAGTGTTTTTGCTGAGGTGCAAAAATGAAATGGGAGAGCAGATCTTCCTCCCTCACACACACACCTTCCCCCCAGCTGAAGATGAACAGAGAAGTTCTCTGGGCTGTGTTCTTTTATTAAATGTGTGTTAGATATCCAGCACCAGGGGACCTGTGTGCAGAGAGTGGCTGCATGGG
>JAAWXA010000128.1:39893-61239 GCA_038090715.1 Florisuga fusca
AGGCAAAGAATCCAGAGGTTTATAAGGCTTCTATGTTAAACCCTGGGCTTCCAGTCACTACTGAGAGGAAAAAGATCAGTTAAACTATTCTTGCTCCCCAAGTTGGTATTCTACAGTTCTGCATTTGATCTTTGGACTTTATCTGATGAAGCAGTTCAGTTGAATAGTTTGTCTGCCCAGGAAAATACCAACAGCCCAGTGTACACATTTTGGCAGAAGATTGGACCCCAGTGCCTTTGTGGGTAAGAGCTCTGTCATTTTTCTTCACTTCTGGCTGCAGGACATGTTTGGATCTGGGTGACTTCAGGTTTGGATGCTGCTTCCATTTCCCAAAGGTTCAGCCTTTCTTTAGGGTACCACCTCTTGCAATTGACATTGGCAGCATGTTTCTACAGCTTTGCAGACACTGTCCTGCTGCTGCTAAAATACAAATAAGGAACACAAGGCAACACCTGACTGGTCATGCTCTAGATGTCGATTTGCCACCTTGGGTGGCATATGATGTGTAACTGCATTTCAAAATAGTACTCCTAGTATAAAAATCACAAAGCGGTGGGTTGGGGTTTTTTTTATTATTATTATTTTTTCACTCTACTTTTAAGTATAACTGCTTTTTTCTTCACTAAAATGGGGTGAGGCATTACACTAACCCACAATTGTGTAGTCTGAGCACTTGAGAAGCTGTTAGGAGAACTGAATGTAGAAATTCATCAACTGTGGCTCTGTGTTCTGTGAAGAATACAGCCTCTGATGCTCATGGAGTGGTGTGTAATATTTCAACTGGAAAACTTCTCGTGTGTAGGTCTGAAACCACTCAGTCTGAATCTGACATTGGTAATTCTGTTACTGATCAGTTTGAATTCTTTTCTGGACATGAATGTCTCTCACTGTCAGTGTGAGTTAGTGTAGCTGGACCAGGGACCCTAGTAGTTCACGCAGTGCATTTATGAAAACCACATTCCTAGTATTTACTCTAATTCAGATGGGGTTTTATTTTGTGAAAACAGGTATGTTAACACCTTTGAAATATTTTTTGTGACCAGATCAATGACTTCTCTGCACCTCTTTCTCTGGCCCATCTTATTGAGGTCTATGTAGATTCTTGTCAAACCCCCAGGAGTCTTTGTTTTGCTATTTCAGATCTTATGCTGGGATAACCATTAGTCTGGATAACCCTTGAGATGTGAACAAAACTTTGATTTTTAATCACTTGAAGTCACTGGTTTAAGTTTTCCAAATGTTTCTGTTTGGATACTATCCTGCAGAGGGTTGTTCCCAGCTTGGGAAGACAGGAGGGGAGTACCTGATGAGCCTCAGTGTAATCCTGCAGGCTGGAGAAGCGAGCTGGTGCAAACTGCATGGACTTCAAAAGGCCAAGAGCAAGGTTCTGCACCTGGGTGGAGGCAATCCTAAGCATGACTAGAGGTTGGGAGGAGAAAGGATTGTGGCCAGCCCTACAGAGGAGTAGGACTTGGGGGTGGTGGTGGTCCAAAAGCTTAGCATGAGCCATCAGGGTGAGCTTGCAGCCCAGAAACCAATGTGTCCTGGGCTGCATCAACAGAAGCCCAGAGAGTGGTTGAGGGAGGGGATTCTCCCTTTCTGCTCTTGGGAGACCCCACCTGGAATGCTGTGTCCAGTTCTGGAGTCCCCAGCATCAGAAGGACAGAGAGCTCCTGGAAGGTGTCCAGAGGAGAGCCACTCAAATGCTCCGAGGGCTGGAAGTGTGGAGACAGGCTGAGGGAGTTGGGGCTGTTCAGCCTGGAGAAGAGGAGGCTCCCAGGTGACCTTGGAGCAGCCTTCCCATATCTGAAGCTGAGTTTTTCTTTGAATCCTAGAATTGTCAGGGTTGGAAGGGACCTTAAAGATCCCCCAGCTCCAACCTCCCTCCCTGCAAGGGCAGGGAGACCTTCCAGCAGCCCAGATTGCTCCAAGCCCCTTACCAGCCTGGCCTTCAGGACTGCCAGGGAGGGGATATTTTAATGCTAAGAGATTGGTTCCTCTGCCATTTGGAGGAAGAAGTTGTCATCAGTGCACTCCAGGAACTTCCTGGGGTGCTGGTGCTTTGCTCTGTAGCCCCTCAGCAGCTGTTGGGGTGATTGGAGTCCACCATGAGGCCCGTGGCTTGTGAGTGTGAAGCAGCTTCTGTCTGTCTAAAGAGGACATCATCCCCTGGGTCCTCCTGGTGGGTAGCCTGTAGCAGCCCCCCACTTTGATATCTCTTGCCCCCAGCTTCTCTTTCATCCTGACCCAGAGGGTCTCAGCTCCTCATCCATCCCCAGGAGGAGCTCCATGGACTCCAGCTGGTCAGTGATGTAGAGGGTGTCACCCCCTCCTGTCCTTCCTAAACAGCTGATAGCCCTCCATCCCCAGGCTCCAGTCAGAGGAGCCATCCCACCACCTCTGGGTGATCCCAACCACATCCCAGCCCTGCAGGCATGCAGACCTCTGCAGCTCCTCTTGTTTCTTCCCAGGCTTGGTGCACTGGCACTGAGGCCTTTGAGCTGTCATTCATTCTGGAGATGTCACTCAGTCTGGAGAGGAGAAGGCTCCAGGTGGACCTTCTTGTAGCCTTCCAGTAGCTGAAGGGGGCCTACAAGAAAGCTGGGGAGGGACTTTTGAAAAACTCTTTGTGGCTTTGGGGGTTCAAAGCAGCTCCAGCCCTGGGGCTGGGTCTGGAGGCAGCAGGGAAGGGATGTGCAGAACCTCTCCACAGTCACACAGTGTTTGCAGGCAGTCCAGCAGCTTCCCTGCAAGCTGCTGCTGGCCTGGGTGTCCCTGAGGGGGGGAAAGAAAAGGGGGAAAAAATACGTTTGGGCCACTGAGCAGTGCTTCATAATATTTTGGTTGGTTTGGCTTTTTTTGTCACACCCCACTATACATTCAGTGAGCAAATGCTGGATGTTTTCCCAAGGCAATGCTGGAGTCTTCAGAGCAGGAGATGTTTGGCCACTCGATGTGGATGGAAGCACCTTCTTGCCAAGGCCTCCAGGAGCCCTTGGGCAGGTAAGGGCTGGGCTGGGGGTGCCCTGTGCCAGGGGCTGGGCAGGGTTTCCCTGGAGAAAGCTGGAGGGTGCCCGCTGCCTGCACCCCCGGGACAGGCATTCCCCTCCTGCTGGTTTCCTGCAAAAAACTTGGGGGGTTCTGATTGATCAGCTTCAATATCCACTGGGCTGCGACGGGAGCTCGACTGCTGGGTGCTCTGAGGTCAGTGCTCACCGTACCTGACCCCCAGCACTGGGGGGAACCCTGGATCAGTGGAGCTCAAAGCAAAGTCAGGAGTTGCACCTGGAATACTGCCTAGAGCTAGGTATGGAGTCCCCAGCCCAGGAAAGGGCCAGACCTGTGGGAGAGGGTCCAGGGAAGGGCCAGCAAGATGATCAGGGGGCTGGAGCACCTCTGCTACAAAGATGGGCTGAGAGAGTTGGGGCTGTTCAGCCTGGAGAAGAGAAGGCTCTGGGGGGGCTTGGTGGGTCTGGATGAGGCTTTGTGCAGCCTGCTCTAGTGGGAGATGTCCCTGCCCATGCCCACGCAGAGGGCTTGGAGCTTGATGATCTTTCAGGTCCCTTCCAAGCCAAGTCATTCCTCTCTAGGAAATTTCAGGGAAGTCTGAAATCCTGGAAAAGCTTGGATTTTGTTAGGGGCAGCTCAGGGAAAAGATAGCTATCCTAGCAGGAATTCCTGGTAGGCCAGGAGAATTGGAGATGCCCATTTCCCTCTTCTTCTGTGTTCGACTTCTCTGGGGAAACAAGCTGTGCTTGTACCATGGCCGTGGAACTTTTGGAGCGAGCTCTGTGCAGCAGAGAAGCTAATTTGCCATTGAAAGATGTGGTGAGAGACAAGAAGTGGTTCTGCAACCTGGAAAGCTGGGATAAGGAGCTCACTGCATTGAGCACAGTATTTGTTACCAAAAGCCACCGCACACCAACAAAAGAGGGTGAGTGCCTAGCTCTGAGAATCCCAAGTCCAGCCAGCTGGGCACCAGCCCCAGGAGAAGGGTTATTTTCCCCTCTGTAGCTCCTCCTTTGAATTGGTTCTGAAAAAGCCTCTCTCTCCTCAGGAGAAGAATCTGCCACTTCTTTGTCTGACTGAGAAGAGGTGGGAGAGAGTTTCTGCGCTTCTCTGCGATCCTTAAAGGACCATTGTCAGCCTGTAGAGGCAATGAGTGAAGACTGGGGCTTAACCTAATGCCAAGTTTCAGGATGAAAAGAGCCTTTGACTTTTCATTCGGCCCCTGCCACTCCCTGCCCCGCGGTGGTTCAGCCCGTCCCCCCCCCGTCCCTCCCCCCGGTGGTTCGTCCCCACCAACGGTTTTTCCCGCCTTGACTCCCCCGAGCAGCTCTGCCGTTGGTTTCAGCTCTGCCGTTGGTGGCGACGCTCTCGCAGCAGCACCTCCTGTGCTGAGCTCTGCTGGGCTGTGCCTCTCTGGCTGCTGTTCCTGCCTCTCGCAGTTGGTTTGTTGTGTGCTTCCGCCTGGTCCCTGCCTCTCTCCTACCTGCCCTGTCCCTGTCCCTGCCTTTGCCCTTCCCTTGTCCTGAACACCCCCTTCCCCTCCTCTCCCCCTTTCCCCCGGCTCTGCCGGCTTCCTGCTGCTGCTCCTGTGGGGCCCTGCCCGCACCGCAGCTCCCAGAGCTCCAGGGATGGGGCTCTTCAGAAGGACTCGTCGGGTGTCAGCCTCTGTCAGCGCTCCTGGGCAGCCCTGCAGCAGTGCCTGTGAGCCCCAGGAGACAGAGCTGAGCAGGCTGCACCGCGCGGCTGCCCGCGGCCGCCTGGCCTGGCTGAGGCGCTGGTGGTGGTGGATTAAGATTTGGGGCATCGACCGCCGCGACAGGCAGAATAGGTGAGGGGCTGTGGGCTGGCTCTGGGACACCTTGGGTGGCATGTGGGAGCATCCCCCCCTGCAGGGTTTGTGTGGGATCCCCTTGAGGCAAAGCAAGATGTGCCCTGTCAGCTGGGAGGGGGAACTGGAGAGCTTTCCACTGCTGGGAGCTGCTGGGTGGGCCCGGGTGCTCCTGGAGGTGCTGGGCTGCTGCTTGGCCCTGCTCTCCTGCCCTGTGGGTGATGTGTGGGGGATTGCAGCAGCAGCAGCAGCAGCAGCAGCAGTAGCAGCAGGCAGGGGGAGGAGCAGGGTCCCCCGGGCTGGGTGGTGCCACAGCTTTGGGTCTTTCCTTGTCTGTCAGTGTGAAGCTCCCCTGTTTAATCCTTAGGACACCTCTCCATCTGGCGTCTGCAAACGGCCACACAGAGGTGGTGACATTTCTAGTAAGGCACCGCTGCCAGTTGGATGCTGCTGACAATCTCAGGAGAACACCCCTGATGAAGGTGAGTGAGAGAAGTTGTGCTCTTGGAAGAGGGGCTTCTTGACTGTGCATGAAAGGAGAGGAGTCTGGCAGGACTCTGTACGCAGAGCTGTGCGGAAACACGCCTGTTGCATTTGGAGTGGAACAGGCACCTGTCAGATCATCTGTGAAGGTGCTCTTCTTTCCCAGTGGTCAGAAGCTGGGCGAGCTGTGATGGAGTGAAATGGGATTTTGGAAGTCTTTCTTTCCTTTTTTTGTGTGTGTTGTTCCCAGGCAGTACAGTTTCAACGAGAAGACTGTGTGGCTGTTCTGCTCGAGCACGGTGCCGACCCCAATCTCCCAGACACCGATGGCCACACTGCCCTCCATCTGGCCATCCAGGCTCACAATAAAAACCTCGTGGGTCTGTTACTCAGGCATTTTGTCAACTATCGTGCCAAGAATAAGGTAAATGTTTATATTTCTTGTGCAGGTCCTTTCAGAAAGTGGCATCAATATTTCTTTCACAGATTTTTTTGACTTTGATTATTACCATGAGGTATTTCTGTGACTTTTCAGGAGGGCTGTACCCCACTAGCTCTTGCTATCTCTGAACATCAGGAAGAGATAGTAGAAATTCTCCTGGAAGCAGGAGCTGACGTGCATGCTCGAGACCGGCATCAAAGGTGAGGGGTCTATCCAAATGTGTCCCTTGAGTATTCTTCCTGTTGGATTGCTGAGAAGCATGGGAATGTGCTCTGAAGAAAAGCAGGGGGGCACTCGGGAGGAGCTGTTTCTGTGTGACTTGTGACAGCAGTCCGTGCTTGGCTGCTGTGGTACCTCAGGGGATGCTTTCTGCATTGGGGATGTCCAGGAGGCATTGTCTGGCAGGAGATGTGTCATGAGCTTGGCAGCGGTGCCTCAGTTTGAGAAACCACCTCCTGCACAGCAGCCTGACGTGCACTGAAGTGTTGTACATGTGGCAGCTCTGTCTGAGCACGCAGCTGTTTTGACTCCCTTCCCATGCTATTGTTGCTTTCAATGGAACCTGCTTTTTCTTTCGTTCATGGTAAAGTCATGGGGAAAAGACTTTTTCTGAGAGCAAGCAGGAATGGAAGTAATGACAGTGTCTGTGTCCAATGATCCACTTGATAGGCTGTTTTGAATCTTTCAGAACCCCCCTCATGCTGTCTCTTATGTTGGGGAGCTGAATTTGGTGAAAGTTCTCCTTTCTTACGGTGCCAATATTTCCCATGAAGACGCTGATGGGAGAATAGCTGAGGATTATGCTGATCTTCATGGGCATTGGAGGTAAACTTTGAACTTTCTGAGCAGCCCTGAGAGACCCGGGAGGGGTGGAAGAGGCAGGGCTGAGGATTCCCTCCCATCTCCTGCCAGCCTCTCTCAAAGGCCAGAGGATGGGCAGCCTGGTGCCTGCCTGCTCCCTTCTTCCCTGCTGCTGGGCTGCACTGGGAGCTCTTGGGCAGAGGCTCCTGTTTTGTCATCAGCTCGCCCATGCTCGGCAAGATCCGAATCCATCAGGTGCTGGAGGCAGCTGGGGACCCCTCTCCTGAGTTGGCCCTGCTGCAAGGGACCCTGGGACACTTAGAACTGTGACCATGGAGATGGGCTTTTGTATAGACTTGCAGATATTTGTTCCTCATCCCACGTGTTCCTGTCTCTCCCTCTTCCAGTAAACCTGTTCCAGTCTTATTTTCACACCTTCAAGTCTCTCTTCCTTGTTGCCCTTTTATCTTCCCTTGGGAGGGTGGAGGGGGGTACCAGAGCAATGTCTGTCACCTGGTGTTTGGTTAGCCTGGACTCCTGAACTGAGACACTGTGTCTAGTGTTAATTTGGAAGTTGAGGAAAATTTCTTTGTGAATCTGTATGAATATGTGTAGGGTGGATAATAAGTTGGTGTTCACTGTTGTGCTGAATGGTATATGCCAGTATGTGGTTCTTTTTACCAACTCTATTTGCTCTCTTTCTCTGTGCAGTCTGAGTCAGTATCTGTCAAAAATGGAGAACACAGCAGAAGCTCTTGCAGGGGATGCCCAAGGTGATGATATACTCAGCGTCCTTCGAATTCCTGAGTGGGCAGGAGCTGCTGGAGAGGTGGAAGAAAAAAGAGACCAGGAGAAGACAGGAGAAGCTCCTGCGTCTGGCACAGAAGATATGGCGGTAGATATCACCGCTGAGCGGGCAGGAGCTGCTCCATTGATGTGGGGTGCACCTGCTGTGGACAGAGGAGGTAGGATCCTTAACGATGGAGGAGCTCAAGAGGAAAAGGAGCTGTCTCTTATTTCTGGAGGTGGTTTGGATTGTCAGCACTGACTGTGCTCCCTGGTGACTTCAGCGCAGGCATCAGGAGGAGCAGCACAAGGAGCTTTGTGAATGTGCTGATTTGTTCCTTTTTGGCCTTGTCAGGCTGTAAGGGCAGTTGTGATTTGTGGGCTCCATGTCCACTAAGAGGATTGTTGCCTCTGCCTGTCAGGGTGTTCCTTCAGAGAGAAAGAAAGGGGCAGGGAAGGAACTAGGCGAGAGTGGTTTTGTTTTCAGGTGTGTACTTTGACCTGGAGATGGCCATTCAGGTGGTGAAAATGCAACTGCAAAAGCAGGAGGTTCTTCCTGAGTAGCTGTTCATCTTTCTGTAGATGGGGACACGAGAGATGAGTTAGCAGGAAGGTACATGTCTTGTTGATTTCCACTGAGCTGCTGTGTCTCTGTTTTAATAGGAAGAGTTTCACCTGCACTGGAGTCCTCTTTCTTCTCAGCACCAGTTCCAGGGGTTTGCTGTACGAGGTGCAGTAGAGATCCAGTGAGGAAAAATGGTCTCAGCAAAGTCCCTGTTAGCAACAGCAATGCAGTGTCTGTGTGTACCGTCTCTTCTGCAACATAGTTTGCTTTACAACAGAAATGCTGCTTTTTTTCCCCCCCTCAGTCATTTTTTAGAAATAAACTTTAGAAAATGCATACTACCTGGTGATCCAGGAAGGCAATGACATTGCTTTGTGATCCAACACCCAGCTCCTGCAGTGAGTGTTTAAAATCCAGTCTATGCTTAGGAGCTCACACAGCCCTAGAAGAATCCTAGAGAATTAATTTTTTAATAGAAATGAACTCTAGATTGGGACCTGCTCTTCTTTCAGTTTTTTTAAGTGTGTTCTATCAGAACTGTGTGTCAAATGGACAGCAGAGAGTGTTCAGGGAGCATTTCTTGGCATGACTTGTGCAGTCTGGCTGGCACTGCAAAGCACATCATGAGAGTCCCTTTGCTGTGCTGCAGTAACAGAGGGTTAGAGGGTAAGCTGGGGTGATCTTGAGAGACCTTCTGAGGTCCTCTGCAGTGTCTGTTTTGGGGAGGAGTCCTTGTGCCACATCCATTCCATGTGCTTGTGGTAAAATCAAGAGAAGCAGCACTCCCTCCTGCTCTGAGACCAATGTTACAGCCCTGTCACCAGGCAATGGGGTGTTGGGTACCTGTAATAAGAGAACCAGAGCATCTGTTGGCTTGAAATATCAGGGGTTACTGAGCAGGATGGGTAGAGAAGGTGGATAGTGATTTGTATTCTAAATAATCTAACAACAGAGGGACTTGCACCCGCAGGTTCCACACAGAGTGTTCCAGGAGGCACAGAGGTGCATCCGTACACCGACGCTCAGGTGTGACTCTTGCAGCAGTCACCACACCCATTTGGGTCCAGTTGTGGCCAGTTTCATTCTGTATGACCTGTAGAGTTGTCCATGTGAAATGTTTGTATGTACTGTTCAATGGTTAGCTTGCCAAATCTAATGTCAGCACCTCATTTAATCTTTGAACAGCCACAGATGACCTTTGGGAAGAAGGCTCAGTGAGGTGAGACTTTACAAACACCTACCACTTGCTGGAGGGGTTATTTGAGAGACATAGCACTCATTTTGCTTTGTTTTTGAAGGAGCTCTGAGACTGAGGGGAATGATGACACTTGGAAGAGATTCTGAAGAATCAGTCTGTTTTACCCCCAAGGTATGGTGCATTGACAGGAAAAGTGTCCTTTACAAATCAATCTCTTGAAGGCAAGTTTTCTCTGGGATTGAGAGAAACTGCAGTTCCAGGCAACATTGTTTTCTCCTTAGAAGCCATCTCTGGCCTGCCAGCCTTTCTTCTGCTGTCAGTTTTTGCAAAAAGACCTGTGGCTGTGGCAGAGTAGATTTGTGGTTTGGGGCCAAAAGTCATAGGTACACAGTCCCATTATTTTCTTTCTTCTTGTTCGTTTGGATCAGCATCTGTTGGGGTGGGATTCTGGAGTGATGGGGAACTTGAGTGTGGTAGTTCAACCCACTCACTAATGCTGGAGATGCCAGCCAGCATCTTTAGTTTTCACATGATTTCATTTTCTTGCATTGATTTAAATAGAAATGAGGCATTTTTTCTGCTGGGATACTGAAATTTAGGGATACTGTGGTAAGTGTACTTGCAGGGGCTGATTTATGCAGTGAGTCTGGTGGTGCTAACAGTTCCTTGCATTCTGCACGTTTGCAAGTAAGCATTCTGAAACTGTGAGAGCTGAATTTTACGAAGTAATAGAAAGATAAAAATCAGATGAGTGAAACTGTTCTGCATGGAAACATAGTTTTGGACCCACTTTGCAGAAGGGTGCCTGCTGCAGAGTCTTTTGGGGTGGAATACTCCAAGAGTTGGGTGTGTGAGGAGTGTTTGTGTAGTTACAAGGATCAGAGAAATGCAGCACCTAAGCACTGTGAAAAAGACAACCTGATTATATTTCCTGTTCAGCATTTGATGTGAAAACAATGTTTATTGTTGTGACTGTTAGGGCGTTTAGAAATTCAATATTTTTTTCTAAAATCAATCTTTAGGCCAAGAAGCAGCAGAAGCCAAACTTGTTGGAGTTATGGAACATTTTCCTGAAGGAGAGGAAAGCTGGTAAGCTGCCTGGAAAAGGCTGCATGATGTCCTGCTCTGCAAAAGTAGACTTGCTAAGTAGTTGTTTTGTATTTTCTTACTATAGAAAGTGAGAGAAGTAAGTTTTGAAAACGTAGCACTTTTTCATTTGAGAAATAAAAAAGCCACCTAGTTAAAATAAAGATATTAATCACCTCCTAAGCCTCTGTCCCTGGCCAATCCTGCTCATCCCTTAGCTGGCTCATTTTCCAGACATTCCCAGTGACTCCTCTCCTGTGAGTAAGTCTGGCAAGATGCCAATTGCAATCTAAATCAAGAACTCCTTTTATTCACATCCATTCTAATTGACTTTTCCTCTGTGGTTGAAGCCAATGGGATTATTCTAGAAATGGAAGTCCACAGTGAATAAAGAAAAGCTGTGATGGGGCTGGGGGTGAAGAAACTCTTGGCTAACGCTCACTTCTTGGTTTGTCCTTCAGCAGCAGAACCACTGCCCTTGTCCAGTGTTCCTCTGGATGGCCTGCCAGCTGTGGGAGCAGGAGAGGAGGAAGATGCTGATTCTCCCTGGAGTTCTCCCTGGAGTTCTCCCTGGGATTCTGAGGTACAGGGCTGAGACTCAGGACCTGGGGCATTTCTTTCTGCTCATGCAGATTTCCATGGAAAAGCTGAAGGCCTTGTAAAAGCAAGCTCAGCCAAGTTTCCTCTCTCTCTTAGGCAGGAAAAGTCTTTTTCAAGCTGCCAGTGGGTAGCAAAGCAGGTCCTTGTTTCAGCTCTTTCCAGCTGTTTGGTTTGATCACTTTTAGGAAGACTCACCTGAAGAGGAAGAAATGGAGGAGAATCAGGAGAAGAGAGGCAGTGGGCAAGAGCTGGAAACTGCAGTTGCTGAAGGTGGGAAAAACTCTGTTTCTAATGCTATCCCTCAAGTCCACAAAGCTTCCAAACACAAGGCTGCTGAGAGACATGAGTTAGTGACTGCTAATCAAGATTTTTCCTCTTTCCAAATGAAGACAGAGTAAATGAACTAAAATGCTGCCTGATGTGTGAGATGGTGATTTTTTTCCCACTGAATCCTGTCCGAGTAGGAAAGCAGCTTTAGTGGCTTTTTCTTTCTTTTTCTGGGACCTGACTTGATGGTGTTGGATTGCAAATGGTGCTCTATACAGCAAGTACCCTTCCTGCTTTGGTTGCTGTGTTTGCCATGGAGCAATCTGAGCACAATGCGCAGATGGAGATGAGAAGGAGGGCTGGAGCACCTTGGGTGTTCCTCAGAGGTGTGCTGGGTGCTTCCTGCAGCTGTGTCAGCTGTTGTGCACAGCCCCTTCTGCTGGAAATGTAAAGGAAATGCTGTGATGGGGCTGAGGGTGAAGAAACTCTTGGCTAACGCTCACTTCTTGGTTTGTCCTTCAGCAGCAGAACCACTGCCCTTGTCCAGTGTTCCTCTGGATGGCCTGCCAGCTGTGGAAGCAGGAGAGGAGGAAGATCCTGATTCTCCCTGGAGTTCTCCCTGGGATTCTGAGGAGGTACCTTGGGTGAAGAACAGGGAGGGTGCCACGGTGGGGCCAGGGAAGGGTAGGAGGGAGATCCAGGAGCACCTGAGAGCTCGCTGTAACTGAAATGAAGCTGGGCTGAAGTGGGGAAGTGCTGAAGGCTTTGTAAAAGCAAGCTCAGCCAAGTTTCCCTTTGGCCTTGCACAAGAAAAGCCTTTTTCAAGTAGTCAGTGAAAGGCAAAGATGCTTGCTTCTACCCTTTTTAAATCTTCTTTCCCTTGATCTCTTTTCCTAAAAGTTACCAGACCTGGAAGAAAAGCAGGAGAAGGGAGGCAATGGTGACCTGCGAAGCCCTGCAGCATCTGTCAATGTGGAGAAGTCTGTTGGCAGCGCTGGCCGTCAAGTGCCCAAGACACCTTTAGAAATCAGCACTGGTGAGAGAACTGAGTTAGGAAATAGAATCATAAACTCTGACGAGTTGGAAGGGAGCCATCAGGTCAAACTCCTGTCCCTGTGTCTGTGGGCACGCCCAGAATCATCCCATGTGCCTGAGGGCTTCATCCAAATGCTTCTTGAGCTCAGGCAGGTTTGGTGCTGTCACCACTTCCCTGGGGAGCTTCTCCCATTACTCAGCTGCCCTCTGCATGCCAAAGCTTTTTCTGATATGTAACCTAAACCTCCCCTGATAAATCTCCCTCCCATTTCCCTGAGACAGGAGTGGAGAAATCAGTCCCAGTGCCCTCTCTTCCCAGAAAAGAGAAACTGGAAGAAAAGCAGAAGCAGCAAGAGAAGAGAGGCAGAAGTAAAGAGAGAAAAGCGACAGCTTTTTCACTTGTGAAGAAAAATGTTTCTAACGTTGACACTAAAGTCCCCAAGGCAGCTTCAAGAGACATCACTGGTGAGAGAAGGGAGCTAGAAAATAGTGATGCAATTCTTTCTCTATGAATATGAAATGATGTTGTATGGTATAAAAGATGCTGATCTCCAAGCTGTGGAGGTTCCTTGTATCGGAGCTCAGTGTTTGCTTACTCCAGGCATTTTGATACTGATAATTTATGACAGTCCCTGTGGTACCTTCGGTGGTGTTATCTACAAATGTTCCTTGGCCACCAGGAAAAGGTGAAATCCTATTACCAACAGGATGAGTGAGAGGTCATGCACCTTGGAGAAACAGGAATGCACAGATGGAGATGAGAAGGAGGGCTGGAGCACCTTGGGTGTTCCCCAGAGGTGTGCTGGGTGCTTCCTGCAGCTGTGTCAGCTGTTGTGCACAGCCCCTTCTGCTGGAAATGTAAAGGAAATGCTGTGATGGGGCTGGGGGTGAAGAAACTCTTGGCTAACGCTCACTTCTTGGTTTGTCCTTCAGCAGCAGAACCACTGCCCTTGTCCAGTGTTCCTCTGGATGGCCTGCCAGCTGTGGGAGCAGGGGAGAAGGAAGATCCTGATTCTCCCTGGAGTTTTTCCTGGGATTCTGAGGAGGTACCTTGGGTGAAGAACAGGGAGGGTGCCACGGTGGGGCCAGGGAAGGGTAGAAGGGAGATCCAGGAGCACCTGAGAGCTCGCTGTAACTGAAATGAAGCTGGGCTGAAGTGGGGAAGTGCTTCTCAGGGGCTGTGCAGGAGCAGGGGTGAGTCAGGACCTCAGGCATTAATTTCTGCTCATGCAGATTTCCATGGAAAAGCTGAAGGCCTTGTAAAAGCAAGCTCAGCCAAGTTTCCTCTCTGTCTTAGGCAGGAAAAGTCTTTTTCAAGGACCTAGCAAAGCAGGTCCTTGTTTCAGCTCTTTCCAGCTGTTTGGTTTGATGACTTTTAGGAAGAATCACCTGAAGAGGAAGAAATGGAGGAGAATCAGGAGAAGAGAGGCAGTGGGCAAGAGCTGGAAACTGCAGTTGCTGAAGGTGGGAAAAACTCTGTTTCTAATGCTATCCCTCAAGTCCACAAAGCTTCCAAACACAAGGCTGCTGAGAGACATGAGTTAGTGACTGCTAATCAAGATTTTTCCTCTTTCAAAATGAAGACAGAGTAAATGAACTAAAATGCTGCCTGATGTCTGAGATGGTAATTTTTTTCCCCCTGAATCCCGGCCGAGTAGGAAAGCAGCTTTAGTGCCTTTTTCTTTCTTTTTCTGGGACCTGACTTGATGGTGTTGGGTTGCAAATGGTGCTCTATGCAGCAAGTACCCTTCCTGCTTTGGTTGCTGTGTTTGCCATGGAGCAATCTGACCACAATGCGCAGATGGAGATGAGAAGGAGGACTGGAGCACCTTGGGTGTTGCCCAGAGGTGTGCTGGGTGCTTCCTGCAGCTGTGTCAGCTGTTGTGCACAGCCCCCTTCTGCTGGAAGTGTAAAGGAAATGCTGTGATGGGGCTGGGGGTGAAGAAACTCTTGGCTAACGCTCACTTCTTGGTTTGTCCTTCAGCAGCAGAACCACTGCCCTTCTTCATGGTTTGTGTGGATGTCCTGCCAGCTGTGGGATCAGGAGAGGAGGAAGATCCTGATTCTCCCTGGAGTTCTCCCTGGGATTCTGAGGTACCTTGGGTGAAGGACAGGGAGGGTGCCACGGTGGGGCTGGGGAGGGTGCCACGGTGGGGCTGGGGAGGGTAGGAGGGAGGTCCAGGAGCACCTGAGAGCTCGCTGTGACTGAAACGAAGCTGGGCTGATGTGGGGAAGTGCTTGTCAGGGGCTGTGCAGGAGCAGGGGTGAGACTCAGGACCTCGGGCATTCTGCTAAAGATTTCCCTGGAAACACAGAAGGCCTTGTGAAAGAAAGCAAAGTTCCCTTTTATCTTGCACAAAAAATGCTCTTCAAGCTGTCAAAGCAGATGCTTGTTTCTGCTCTTCCCAGCTTTTTTGTTTCATCTCTTTCAGGAAGAAAGACCTGAACAGCATACAAAAGAAGATAAGAAAGAACTTTCTGTAGAGCTTAAAACTGCCATTGCTGAAGCAATAAGCAAGTACTTATTTAATTGTAGCCCTGAGGAGCCCAAGACAACTGGCAAAGAAAACAGTGGTGAGAGAAATGATCTATAGATCCAGATACTTCCTCTATGAATACAGATCCCCATAGAGTAAATGAACTAAAATAGTGGTTGACTTCTGAGGCTGTTTTCTTTCATTGTTTCTTCATTCTTCATTCATTTGTTTCCTTCATTGTTTTCTTGTCAAATTTCCTGTGTAGGTTGGACAGATTTCCAAGACTTACACAGCTTCTATTGAATATGAAGAGCGAATGTCCCTGTGTGATTTGAGAAAGAAATGCAGGATGGCTATTCTGAAGTGGTCAATGAATTTGGTGAAATAAATACAAAGGTGAGCTCTGATTTGTGTGAGGTTTTTTGGTGGTGGTGGTGTTTTTTCTCCTGGGACCTGTGTTACTCTTTCCCAAGGCTTCTTTTCACGTTGTTCATTTGTGGGGTTTTTTTCTGGGCTGTATTTTGGAATGGATTTGGCTTTCCATGGTGCTCATTGCACTGCTGCAGCAGTAGATGACTGTACCCAATAGCAAAGCAGTTCTCCTGATGGGGAAAGATGAAAAGGTGATGTGCAAAGCAGTCTCTGCAAGGGCACCTCAAGGGCTGCTGTTGTGTAGAGGCAGGGAGATGGGAAGAGTCCCCACAAGGCTGGCAGGGTCCATGAGCTCCAGGGGCAGGAGCAGCCCCACAGCCCCTCCCCAAGAAGAGCAGCACAGCTTTGGGACCAGAGAGCCCTGGGGATGAGCCAAGAGTGCAGATCCCCGGGGCAGCCCCTGGGCACAGGCAGAGCTGCATTCCTGCCAGGACAGGGTGTCCATGGGTGAGGGTCAGGGCTGAGAGCAGCTCGGGGCTGTGGCAGCATCTTGTAGGTCTGGTACTGTAGGGGATTGGAACTTGTCCTTGTCGTGGCCAGCCGTACAGGTCCTGTTGTCAGTGTGCAGGGGACAGTGGTCAGGAAAGAGGTGATGGGAGGGGAGGGCTGGAGGTGAGGCATCCTCCTCACGTCTTTGAGGAATCCTTTTCTGTCTTAGAGAGACAGTGGTCTTTGGTTAGCAGCTGGGATGAAGAATATTGCTGAGAGGGAGCATTTCTCCCAAACGAAAAGAATTCTTGAGGGTGGTAGCTCTGGGGTTCTGCCTTGGCTGCTGAGGGGAGTGAGGAGGGAGAGTTGCCTCCCAGAGTAAAGCTGGGCCTTGACACTGGGCAGGTACAAGTGGTGGGCAGGGAGGGAGAGTTCCCTTTTTCCCTCTGGTGGTTGCAAGTGTGTTATCTGCTTCAGGAGCAGGCAGCCTCCCAGGACAGTCTGGAAGAGATCAGAGCCTGTGACCACCATGCACAGAGAAAGCTTCTCATGTGCAGAACTAGAGATCTCAAATGGGAATTGGACAACATAAAAAATGCCCTCCAAGAAAGCACTTTTGAATGAGAAAAATCTGAAAATCCGCATCTGGAGGAAGTAAAACGTAGAAGATTTGTAGAAAATAAGCTGGAAAGGTAAGTAGATGCTTTTTGGAGTGCTAAGAAGAGACTCCTTTTTTCCCCCTGTGTTTTCCTCCTGGGGTTCCTCTTCTACCTCTGGTGAGCGTTATGTATGTAAGCCTAGGGTGGCATATTTGTGAGGAAAGTTCCTGAAGACCCTTTGCCTTAACTTTTCTGGAGTGTTCCAGCAGGAACAGCACTGATCATGGAATTAATAGGGTTTTCTTAATGGACTGTGTTTTCAAAGGGAACGTATGGCAGAAAAGATGAATTTCATGTCCTTTCCTTGAGTAAGGAGCGGTCCTGCAGAGAACAGAATTTGATTCTGTGAAGGAAAAAAAAAATGTCTTTTTTTGGCTACCATTTTATCAGCGTGCCTGAGGCCTGAGCTCTCCATGGGAAAGGGAGGGTAGCTCAGAGTTGTTGTGCAGGTGTTCTCTGCCTTTTGGAAGAAGCTGTGTAAGCACACGGCATTCACAGATTGCTTTGAAGCTCTCGTGCTGAGCAGTCCCGAGTGTTGGTAACTCTTGCTGCTCCTTGCAGGTGGTTTGAGTGCTAAGATGTAGGCTCTCCAAAATCCCTCAGGTCAAATGCTGTTGTGGGTTTGGTGACTCCTAATCCTCTCTACTTTCAGAAGTCAAGGAATAGTCAGAGCCCTGGCTGGTAACTGTGCCAAAATGTTCCTGCCAGAGATAATTCTTGGTACGTCTCTGAATGTTTCAGAGCTGCTGATGAAGTGCCAAAAGCCAATCCTGCACTCCATGAGAAGAGGGCATCAGAAGAAGGTTTTCAGTCACAAGCAGCTTTGATAGTGGAAGTCTTGCTGTAAGTCCAGTTCAGCATTCAACTCACCTGGGACATCCTGGCCAAGAGTTTGGCACTGAACAGGAATCTAAGTCCAGTAGAAAGCTTCAGAAGTTCAGCAATGAAGGCCATGCTGTCAAGAAACAGGGTTGCAGCCTATGAGGCACAACAGGGTAAGCATTTTGAAATCCTGTTCTCTGCTACTGCTGAAGAGAATCCATGAGCCTCCCCCAAAAGGTTCCTGCAGATGAGAAGATCATCATCCTTGGTGACTTCAGCACCGGAGTAGGAAAGAACTATGAAGCCTGGAAAGGAGTACTGGGCAAGCATGGTGTTGGAAACTGTCATGACAGTGGACGTCTCCTGCTGGAGTTTTGTGCTGAGCAGCAGCTCACCATCACCAACACTCTCTTTCAACAGAAAGACTTCCAGCCTGAAAACAACCTGGCAGCATCCTGGATCCAAGCGCTGGCACCTGACTGACTGTGTCTTAGTGCGCCAGAGAAATGTCGGCGATGTCCGTCAGAGCCGAGCGATGCCTCGTGCAGAATGTCACACAGACCACTGCCTTGTGCCATGCAAACTTACCCTCTGCTTGAAGCCCAAACCTAAGAGGGGTGGCATCCCAGGGAGGAGGCTCAAAGTTCACCATCTTCAAAAAGGGACAGTGAGAAACAGCTTCCTGGTAAACCTTCAAGCTGGACTTTGAGCTCATCCCCTAGATCCCTCTCCTGAAGCGCTTTGGCAACACATTCAAAAGAGCATCCTGCAGTCCTCTGAAGAATCCCCAGGGTTCTCCTCAACGAAAAACAAAGATTGCTGTGATGAAAACACCCAAGAGATCCAAGAATTGTTGGCAAAGAAGAGAACCGCTCCCCAAGCACACCTGGCTCAGCCATCTTGCCACGTCAGAAAAGCAGCCTTTCCTCTTCATGCAGTGAGCTCCAACAGAAACTTGGAGACATCCACAACAAGTGGTGGATCAGCCTGGCAGAAAAGACGGAACTGTGCGCAGTTAGGGGTGACCACAGAGGGCTCTGCGAAGCAGGGTATGGATTGTGATGTGTAGCAATATCTAAATGTGTTCTTTGTGGCTGTGTTAAGGCTCATTAACTGGTCAGAAGACTGGTTAGAATGTCAGTTAAACTGTCGTTCTGCAAGTTCTACCAGTCCCAGGCAGAGCAAAGGTTTCAAAGTTGCCCGACCCATTTTGTTAATCTTGACTTTCTGGAAAACAGGAACTAGTCCTGTTGAGTAATTAGACACTGGTGTGCTGTTTGTCTGCCTTAGTGATGTGAACAGTGCTTTAAAATTCCATTTCTTTCTTCCTCTCAACCCCGGAGTGTTGGAGTGAGGTGAATACCTGCATGTGTCAGATAACCACCTTCTTCTTCATTTTTCAGTTTCTTGAGGAGGGAAGAGGGGGAAGAACTCCAGCAGTGCTGTCAATGGTTTTCCCCTGTGAATCACTTTGTATTCCTAGTGCCAAAAGAACAGGTTCCTTTGGGAGATGGTAGTTGGGTGGGTGGCTGGATGAATGGAGGGCCTGTCCAGATTTGTGAAAGCTCACGTGTCAGCAGGGAGGCAGTTGTTATTCTGAAATGAACTTGGTAAGGAAACAGACAGAGATGTCTTTCAACAGAAACCTCAGGTGTTTTTCAGAAGAGCTTTCAGATAGACGTATTCATTTAATTCTGCTTGTTTAATAGAGAAACAGACCCAAGACCCATCTAATACAAAGTCCTGCCTTTAGTTCACCCGAGTAATACCTGCGGTCAAACTGTGGCTCTTGCATCACAAGAGATTGCTTTGAGTTTTGTTAAAAAAACACATGATTCAGTGTATGCTGGTGTATTGTTCAAGGAGTAGAATTGAATCTTTTTTATGTATTAGAAAACAGAAATCCTCATGTGCAGCTGCTGATAATTTGGAGGTGCTCAGCTGCTGACTGCTGGTGGCAGGCCAAATTTTCCTACCTACTGAGTTCAAGACAGGTCTAACTGTATAGTCAAATAAATTAAATGAAGGAAAGAGTTCATGTTCTTATAACTTTTTTCATGCTCATCTTACCATTTCATCAGGGCAATGTCAGAGAGCTGCAGCAGGAGCTTTCTGAAGCTCTTAAAAAGCTGTCTGTGACAGAAGCTTCACTGGAAGTTGCTACGAGGCGCTGCAGGAACCTGGGGGAAGCCAACCTGGGCTTGGAAAAGGAATTGGGAGAGGCTAAATCCAAGGTACCTGGAGTTGTCCCAGAATTCCAGAACAAACTCCATTCCCAGATTGCTTTGAAGCTCTAGTGCTGAGCAGTCCCAAGTGTTGGTAACTCTTGCCGCTCCTTGGAGGTGGTTTGAGTGCTAAGGTATAGGCTCTCCAAAACTCCTCAGGTCAAATGCTGTTCTGGGTTTGGTCACTCCTAGTCCCCTCTACTGTTCCTGCCAGAGATAATTCTTCGTATGTGTCTGAATGTTTCAGAATTGATGAGAAAAAAAAGGAAGCGCCCACAGAAAGCTTCGTGGAAGGTGGAAGAACACACTTCCCATCAGTGGAGGTCTGGCTGTCAGTCCATGTCACCATTCAACTCACCTGGGACATCCTGGCACCAGTCTGGCTCTGAACAGAAGTCTGAGTTCAGTAGGAAGCTTCCCAAGTTCACCCAGAGGAGCAGAATCATTGGGGAACAGAGATTTGCTGCTGTCAATGCAGCCAAGGTAAACATTTTGAAATCCTGTCCTCAGCTGCTGCTGAAGAGCATCTGTAAGCAAGGTGGTGCCTTTAGCCTCAAGTTACAACTCATTGGTAGTTCCAGACCTCGTGGTGTAACACACCAAACCAACTCCTCTCATCCAAACAGGACACAGGTACATGTGGTGATGAGAGGTGACTAGTTTTGGTTTTGAGGGTTGTCCTGTTGTCCAAGAGTGCTCAGAGACCAAAGAAACCCCTGAACTCTGAATGATGAACTGTGTAACTGCTTTCTGTTACAAAAGAAACTGTGAGAAAGAAGATCATGCCATAGGATGTTCCCAGCTCAGCTTTATGTTAAACTTTCTTCTCTGGTATGTATGATGACCCTGAAGGGGCCTGCAACAAATCTCACTTGATACTTCAGTGTGGGAGATCCACTGTGTGTAGGAGGCATTTGGGTTTGTAGAGGGGTTCTCCTGGAGGAGCTGTGAATTTGGTCACTGCTCTCCCTTTAGTCCTGGAGAGAGGGCCCTTCCCTCCACTCTGCTGGTTTATGGCCTCACTTCCTTGGCCCTTGGAGTTACTGCCTGGTTTTGTGTGGATTTGAAGAATGTTTTAGAAGTTTCATATTGCACTCATGTTAATGGTATATTTTCTGTATCATTCTAGTACAAGCAGGAACCAGATGAATTTGTCTTTGAAGAACCTGGACGTGGTAATGTCTCATGTTGGAGTATGGAAAGAGGTAACTGCTCCTAACTCTTGAAAACAACAGCTTGAAAGCTGTTTCGTTCCTGTGCTAAGCACAGGGGTTTTTTTCTGCTAGCTTTACACTTACTTGAACATGGGAACTCACCCGTTTGCTCCACACAGATACACTTGGCTTAAGCTGAAGTCCTCTTTCACGGGAGTTAATCCTCAATCCCAAACATCAAAGGAGCCCTACCCAGAGTTTCATAGACTTCAGCCATCACTTCTCCTCCCGTGTCCATTGATTGATTGCCTTCAGCACTGAGCCACAACACACCCCCTCTGCTCTCAGTTCTTGGTCTTTGCTGTCCCTTACTCATTGCTTGTGTTTGTAGCTCCTCTGTGTCAGTCTTTTTTGAATAGGCAAGAAGAGGATAATCAGTGACAAAAGTTATCCTTTCTTTAGGGAAAGATCACGCAGTAGTGTTCAGGCAATGGTCAGAGGAGTTGAATGTTTGTCATACATGGCATCCAACATGTTCTGTGATGTGAGGCCAGATGTCCCAGGAGGAATTGCACCTGTTTTGTTATTATTACTCCAGAGTCACAGCTTTGCAGTGACTGGTGCTGTTTCAAAGCAGGAAGCCCCTGAGACAATTTCCTTCTGTTGCTTTTAATCACAGAGAGTGTTCAGCTCTGGCTTCGTAGCCGTAATGTTCTGACAGTGACCTCTTTGCCCCTCCCTCCTGTAAAAGTAATACCAGGAATCTTGTCTCTGTTCTCCCCAGACACTGATGAACTTTAAACTACGTCTTTGTGAGCTTTTGATGGACCAGAAGACGTGAAAATATGTTTCTTGCAGTCTGAATAAATGTTCTTAGTCTGTTGGATGGATGACAGCCCTGTTGCCCTTCCCTGGTGTTTTTTTGATGCGTAGTCCTCTCCCCCTTCTTCCCCTTCCCCTTCCCCTTCCCCTTCCCTTTCCCTTCCCCTTGCCTCTTCTCCCCTTCCCCTCGCCTCCCCTTCTTTCTCCTTCTCCTTTCCCTTCCCTT
>JAAWXA010000128.1:63304-92246 GCA_038090715.1 Florisuga fusca
TAAATAAAGTGATCTGGATTTTGGCTTTGAATTTTTCATCAGTGTCTGATCCTTATTTCTTGACACTACCAAATGTGCTCCTCTTTACCCTTTGTCATTTTCTCCACACCTGGTTTATGGAATGGAATAGAAAAAACCCCATATTTCTGAAGCAAAAAAGATAGCCTGCTTTTCAGGAGTGCACAAAGGGCCTTGGAAGTATAACGACCGGCTTGACCACCTGCTTGACCATCCACTGACAGCTGGAAAAAGACTTTTCCTGCCTAAAACAGGAGGGAAACTTTGCTGAGCTTTCTATTACAAGGCCTTCAGTGTTTCCAGGGAAATCAAATCTGGAATAGTCAATACAGTCATCCTTTTGTCCTTTGGAAAGCTCTCAGTTGCTGGCTCCATCCTAGACATCTCCTTTCACAAACACTCCCCAGTCCATCCCAGAGCCCTGCAAACGCCCGCCTAGTCCATCCCAGTGTGCCCCAGTCCCTCCCAACCCATCCCAGTGCCTCTGTCCCTCCTAGTGCCATCCAAAGACCTTCCTAGTCCCTCCCAGCCCTCCAAATACACCCCCAGTTTGTCCCAATGCCCTCCGAAAACACATCCAGTCCCTTCCAGTCCATCCCAGTGCTCCCCTAGTCCCTTCCAGTGTTTCTCAGCACCTCCCAGTGCATCCCAGTCCATCCCAGTGCTCCCCAACACCTCCCAGTGCACGTCATCTCCAAACACCCTCCCCGTCCGTCCCAGTGCCCTCCGAACACCCTTTCAGTCCAATCGCCAATGCCTCCCAGAGCATCCCAGTCTATCCCAGTGCCCGCCAAACGTCCTCCCAGTCTATCCCAGTGCCCTCCAAATACACTTTCAATCCCTCCCAGCTTTTCCCAGTCCATCACAATGCCCTCCTATTGCCTCCCACTGCTCCCCAACACCTCCCCATTGCACCTCTGTCCGTTCCAGTGCCCTCCAAATATCCTCTCCGTGCCTCCCAGTGTCCTCAAAACACACTTCCCTCCCAGGCCTTCCCAGTGCCTTCAGAACAGACTTCCAGTCTCTCCCAGTGCCCCCCAGCCCCTCCCAACCCATCCCAGTACCCCTCTGTCCCTCCCAGTCCCATCCAAAGACATTGGCAGGGGCAGAATGCCTTTGGGGGATGCTGGGAGTCTCCAAGAAGCACAGAAGAGCTCAGCCTGGAAAAGGCCTTCAAGATCATCGACTCCAACCTCATCCTCACCCTATTGCCCTATTTCTGATGCCCCACCCCTAAACCATGTCCCCAAGCACCACATCAAGCCCCCCTTGGGTTGAGTTGGCATCCCCTGAGTGCACCCACCCTTCACAAGAGCCTTTGGGGCTCCCGCATTGCTGGGGTGATTTAGGGGTCTCCCCATCACACCCACCCACCTCCCTGCCATTCCTTGAGTCCCATAGCATGGTACCTGACCCCTGGGATAAGGTGGGGGTCCCCTATCGCACCCACCTCTGGGATGAATTGGGGTCCTATGCAATGGGGTAGGGTTCTCCATTGCATCCTCCACCCCTGAAGGAGTTGGGCTCTCCCATCTCCCAAGTTATTTTTGGGCTTCCCCATCATCTCCTCCCAACTCTGGGATTCTTGAAGCCCTCGGAGATCTTCGGGGGGACCTCCATCATGGCCCCTGACCTCCAGGGGCCATCATGTGGGGGTTCTCCACTGAAGCCCCCCACCCCTGGCATGACGTGGGGGTCCCCTATGGCAGAACCCAATCCCAGGATCCCTCCCAGTCATTCCTCTGCCCCCCAGTGCCTCGCAGACCCTCCCAGGGAACCAAGATGGCCGCCGGGCCGCCCCCTGCATGCCCCGGGACTACAGCTCCCAGCATGCCCCGGGACTACAGCTCCCAGCATGCTCCGGGACTACAGCTCCCAGCATGCTCCGGGGCGCTCCTCCTGCTGCCTGAGCCCGGGGCTGTCCCGCCCGCGGCCCAGCTGGGAGGGGGAGCAGGAGGAAGGGGGTCTGGGCAGGGAGAGAAGGCAGAAAAAAAACCCCAAACCAACATTGATCGGTGAGGAGGGGGAAAGAGATGGAGGGGAAGGGGGCAGCGGGGTGCGGGAAGGCAAAGAGGGAGAAAGAAGCAGCAGGAGTGAGAGAGGGAGGAGAAGGGTGGGAAGGAGGAGAGAGGGATGGAGAGAGAGCGGGCCAGGGGCCAGAGAGACAGAAAAGGCCCCAGGAGAGGGGAGTGACAGAGGACTGGGAGAGGGAGCAGGAGAGAGGAAAAAGGGTGAGGGGAGAGGCAGGGAGAGAGAGCGGGACACAGGGCAAGGGATGGGCGGGAAAGGCTCCAAAGACTGAGAAACAGAGGGATGTGGGTTGGGACAAGGAGGCGGAGAAGGACACCCAAAACCTTCACTTGTTTTCATCTTTAGGGTTTGATGAGGGACCCTTGGTTTGTGTACCTGTTTTCTTGGGGTTGCTTTTTTTGTTGTTGTGCTGGATTGTGTTGTGTGTCTTGTCTTGAAACCATCATTTCTGGTCTGACACCTCTCCAGCAGGTAGGACAGTGTGATTGATGGTGTGGTCTTGCATATTTCTAGGGAGTCAGTGGAAATGACTCCCTAGTGTGGTTGGAGCCTTCTGCATCACTTACCCTTTGGTTTTCTGAGTGTAAATCATGCAGTGTTTTTGCTAAGGTGCAAAAATGAAATGAGCAAGCAGATATTCCTCACTCAGTCACACACACACACCCCCCCTGTCCAGCCNTTGTTTTTTAATTATTTTGCTTATTTCCTTAAGGGCCGTACTAACAGTGAGAAGGCCTTTTTCTAAGACAGTATACCTCTTTTCGGAATCTTTTAATGATTGTGAATAAAACGAGATGGGTCTGATGGAGCCAGATGGGCCTTTCTGCCAAAAGTGATATGATAATGCACTGCTGGAAAAACCCCATTCAATTATTATCGGGTCGTCTGGGTGGAGGGGTCCCAGGGTCTGAAAGGTTTGTGCTTCCAGCAGCAGGAGTTTTAAAGCCTCATCATGATTGTCATTCTTGGTCCCAGATTTTATAAAATTGCTGACCAAGTGGCGCAATTCAGCTACTTCTCCCTCCGAGGAGTCGGAAGAGGTACATCTCTGAATATTAGTAGGTTTCGGCGGGGGTTTTGATTTTAAAATGGAGGGCCGTTTTTTCCCCTTTTTAGAAGCAAAATGAACAGATTTTTTCGCCTGTTGTTTTGCAGGAAATACTACTTCCTCTTCATCAGTGGTATATTCAGATGCAGAGGGAGCGCTATTTGGTACCGAATTAGGGTTGGTAGAGATCTCAGATTTTGAGGTACTCGGCTCCTCTGATTTTAAAAGTTCTACGTCCCTTTCCATCTCTTTTAATTTTTGGCACAATTCTTCATTCTCCTGCCAAATTATAGTGGCCAAGCTGAAAAAGTAACGAGCATAGAAATAATCTATACCCTTTTTCTTCACCTGTTTCTTGCTTTCTTTATCCAGAGTGGATCGGTTTTCTAATGAAGTTATTTGTTCAGCCAGAGCAACAAAATTTTTGTTCTTATAATGTTTATAAATCGCATCATACAGAGTTTTCCTCGGGGTATAGTTACGGATTACGAGGTATTCCCAAAAGGGTCGAACCAATTCAGCCTCAATAAATTCTTTCTCATTATAGAAGGACACAGTTTGGTTCTGACCTTCGCTTGAGCTGGCAGAACAAGCTATGGACTCCATTAGTTTTAAAATTGTTTTAAATTCCCTTTTAGCTTTGCAATTCA
The DNA here is from genome assembly GCA_038090715.1 of Florisuga fusca. NCBI lineage: Eukaryota > Metazoa > Chordata > Aves > Apodiformes > Trochilidae > Florisuga > Florisuga fusca. Next base: position 67,052 of record JAAWXA010000128.1, read on the forward strand.
AGCGTTAATCTAAGAGCAGGTTCTGATTTTTCCTCAAGTATCCTGCCGACTACGCCAATTAATGTCGCGATCCGAGCTATTATTTTAACATTTAGATTATGAGGAAAATGCAGCCACTACTCAGAGAAACGCATAGAAATTGCACACTAACACCTTATCTAACTTAAGCAAGTTACACGGATTTATTTTAGGAAAGGGGAAACAAAATATCACTGTTAATAAAGGGTAAACACAATTCGTTACTTTGGAGAGAAGAGTTGTTAAGGAAAAGGAAAGAAAATGAGGGAGCAATTAAGATGTTATCACCGTCCCGCAGTCCTGGTCTCTGGCCGGAGTGGGGGGAATGTAGGAACCGCCGTCCCTGCTTGTTTCAAAGTTCTCCGCTTTTTTTCTTCTTCTTCTGCTGTTTCGTAGTTGAAGCCCAAGTGTGAAGAGAGAAGGGGGGGGAAGAAAAGCCGCCGCTTTCTCCTTTTCTCTTGGAGTTTTTATACATCAGAAGGAGTTCTGTCTTTTCATAAATCACTGGCACACAGACTTGCTAAAGATAACACAGATTTTGCCATCCCAGGAACTTCTCTTTTATTTATTATCATTTTTTCAGTCCTGGTTACCTTGTTAAATTTATTATCTTTGTCTGGACGTGTACCAGGAGACAACCTGATACACAGTCTTATCTTAGGAGCTTGTAAAGCATGATATAAAACAGAAGCCAATTAAGTTTGGGGAAAAAATCTGTTAATTGAGAATATGTTTGGTATATTTTAAAAAGAGCATAAAAAATAAATACTGATTCGAGAGACATACTTTGTATTTTCAAGGTGTTCACATCACCATCCCCTCTGCCAGCTGCTGTGGGGCAGGAGAAAGGGGAGGGCTGGGTGGGAAAAGGGTGATTTTGGGACAGAAAAAGCGCACCTAGGGGCGGCTATGGGTCTGTTTTATGTGGAACTTTGTTAGAAGAGGTAAGCAGAGTCTCAGAGTTACAGGGTTTTTTTGCTTCTCTGCAGTCCTAAAGCACGTTTTGCATAGAAAAAGACCTGAACTCTAGAGATTTTTGACGAGCTCATGTATTAGAAACACTATTACAGGGAAAGAACTTCCCATACTATTCTCTGTGGAACATTTTATAAAGCTGCAAGCTGTTTTCTTGGTTTTACTTCTCAGCTCCTCTCTAGAAGAATCCAATATGATTTGCCTGGAAAGAAAGACTCTACCATAGTTATAAGGCTTTAAACCTTCAAACATTAAAGGCATTTGCAGTTAATGTTGGTTTAAACTTCTGTTCTATGTGGAACTTTGTTAGAAGAGGTAAGCAGAGTCTCAGAGATACAGTTTTGTTTTGCTTCTCTGCAGTCCTAAAGCATGTTTTCATAGAAAAAGAGGTAAACTGCAGAGATGTGAAGAAGAGCTCCTACATTACAAACCAGTTTACCGAAACAATTTTCTCACATTCTTCTGTCCCTGGAACAGTTTACAAAGGTCCAAGCTATTTTCTTGGTTTTACTTCTCAGCTTCTATCTAAATCAGTCCATTATCATTTGTCTAGAAAGAAAGACTCCACCATAGTTATAAAGCTTTAAAACCTTCAAACATTAAGGCATTTGAAGTTAATGATGGTTTAAACTTCTATTTTATGTGGAACTTTGTTAGAAGAGGTAAGCAGAATCTCAGAGTTACAGGGTTTTTTTGCTTCTCTGCAGTCTTAAAGCACGTTTTGCATAGAAAAAGACCTGAACTCTAAAGATTTTTGACGAGCTCATGTATTAGAAACTAGTTTTTAAGAATGATCTTCCCATAGTATTCTCTGTGGAACATTTTATAAAGCTGCAAGCTGTTTTCTTGGTTTTACTTGTCAGCTCCTCTCTAGAAGAGTCCAATATGATTTTCCTGGAAAGAAAGACTCTACCATATAAAGCTTTAAAACCTTCAAACATTAAGGAATTTGCAATTAATGTTGGTTTAAACTTCTGTTTTATGTGGAACTTTGTTAGAAGAGGCAAGCAGAGTCTCAGAGCTACAGTTTTGTTTTGCTTCTCTGCAGTCCTAGAGCATGTTTTGAATAGAAAAAGATCTGAACTATACCTATTTTTGACGAGCTCATGTATTAGAAACACTATTACAGGGAAAGAACTTCCCATAGTATTCTCTGTGGAACATTTTATAAAGCTGCAAGCTGTTTTCTTGGTTTTACTTCTCAGCTCCTCTCTAGAAGAATCCAATATGATTTGCCTGGAAAGAAAGACTCTACCATAGTTATAAGGCTTTAAAACCTTCAAACATTAAAGAAATTTGCAGTTAATGTTGGTTTAAACTTCTGTTCTATGTGGAACTTTGTTAGAAGAGGTAAGCAGAGTCTCAGAGATACAGGTTTCTTTCGCATCTCTGCAGTCCTAAAGCAGGTTTTCATAGAAAAAGACCTGAACTATACAGATTTTTGACGAGCTCATGTATTAGAAACCAGTTTACAAGAATGATCTTCCCATAGCATTCTCTCTGAACATTTCATAAAGCTGCAAGCTGTTTTCTTGGTTTTACTTGTCAGCTCCTCTCTAGAAGAGTCCAATATGATTTTCCTGGAAAGAAAGACTCTACCATAGTTATTAAGGCTTTAAACCTTCAAACATTAAGGCATTTGCAGTTAATGTTGGTTTAAACTTCTGTTCTATGTGGAACTTTGTTAGAAGAGGTAAGCAGAGTCTCAGAGATACAGTTTTGTTTCGCTTCTCTGCAGATTCTTCTGTCCCTGGAACAGTTTACAAAGGTCCAAGCTATTTTCTTGGTTTTACTTCTCAGCTTCTATCTAAATCAGTCCATTATCATTTGTCTAGAAAGAAAGACTCCACCATAGTTATAAGGCTTTAAAACCTTCAAACATTAAAGAAATTTGCAGTTAATGTTGGTTTAAACTCATGTTTTATGTGGAACTTTGTTAGAAGAGGTAAGCAGAGTCTCAGAGTTACAGGGTTTTTTTGCTTCTCTGCAGTCCTAAAGCAGGTTTTGAATAGAAAAAGACCTGAACTCTAGAGATTTTTGACGAGCTCATGTATTAGAAACCCGTTTACAGGAATGATCTTCCCATAGCATTCTGTCTCTGAGACATTTTATAAAGCTGCAAGCTGTTTTCTTCGTTTTATTTTTTTTCACTCTATTTTTAAGTATAACTGCTTTTTTCTTCACTAGAATGGGGTGAGGCATTACACTAACCCACAATTTTGTGGTCTGAGCACTTGAGAAGCTGTTAGGAGAACTGAATGTAGAATTTCATCAACTGTGGCTCTGTGTTCAGGTAAGAATACAGCCTCTGATGCTCATGGAGTGGTGTGTAATATTTCAACTTGAAAACTTGTCGTGTGTAGGTCTGAAACCACTCAGTCTGATTCTGACATTGGTAATTCTGCTACTGATCAGTTTGAATTCTTTTCTGGATATGAATGTCTCTCACTGTCAGTGTGAGTTAGTGTAGCTGGACCAGGGACCCTAGAAGTTCACGCAGTGCATTTATGAAAACCACACTCATAGCATTTACTCTAATTCAGATGGGGTTTTATTTCGTGAAAACAGGTATGTTAACACCTTTGAAATATTTTTTGTGACCAGATCAATGACTTCTCTGCACCTCTTTCTCTGGCCCATCTTATTGAGGTCTATGTAGATTCTTGTCAAACCCCCAGGAGTCTTTGTTTTGCTATTTCAGATCTTATGCTGGGATAACCATTAGTCTGAATGAGATCTTGAGATGTGAACAAAACTTTGATTTTTAATCATTTGAAGTCACTGGTTTAAGTTTTCCAAATGTTTCTGTTTGGATACTATCCTGCAGAGGGTTGTTCCCAGCTTGGGAAGACAGGAGGGGAGTACCTGATGAGCCTCAGTGTAATCCTGCAGGCTGGAGAAGCGAGCTGGTGCAAACTGCATGGACTTCAAAAAGGCCAAGAGCAAGGTTCTGCACCTGGGTGGAGGCAATCCTAAGCATGACTAGAGGTTGGGAGGAGAAAGGATTGTGGCCAGCCCTACAGAGGAGTAGGACTTGGGGGTGGTGGTGGTCCAAAAGCTTAGCATGAGCCATCAGGGTGAGCTTGCAGCCCAGAAACCAACTGTGTCCTGGGCTGCATCAACAGAAGCCCAGAGAGTGGTTGAGGGAGGGGATTCTCCCTTTCTGCTCTTGGGAGACCCCAGCTGGAATGCTGTGTCCAGTTCTGGAGTCCCCAGCATCAGAAGGACAGAGAGCTCCTGGAAGGCTGTCCAGAGGAGAGCCACTCCAATGCTCCGAGGGCTGGAAGTGTGGAGACAGGCTGAGGGAGTTGGGGCTGTTCAGCCTGGAGAAGAGGAGGCTCCGAGGTGACCTTGGAGCAGCCTTCCAATATCTGAAGCTGAGTTTTTCTTTGAATCCTAGAATTGTCAGGGTTGGAAGGGACCTTAAAGATCCCTCAGTTGCAACCTCCCTGCAAGGGCAGGGAGACTTTCCAGCAGCCCAGATTGCTCCAAGCCCCTTACCAGCCTGGCCTTCACCACTGCCAGGGAGGGGATATTTTAATGCTAAGAGATTGGTTCCTCTGCCATTTGGAGGAAGAAGTTGTCATCAGTGCACTCCAGGAACTTCCTGGGGTGCTGGTGCTTTGCTCTGTTGTCCCCTCAGCAGCTGTTGGGGTGATTGGAGTCCACCATGAGGCCCGTGGCTTGTGAGTGTGAAGCAGCTTCTGTCTGTCTAAAGAGGACATCATCCCCTGGGTCCTCCTGGTGGGTAGCCTGTAGCAGCCCCCCACTTTGATATCTCTTGCCCCCAGCTTCTCTTTCATCCTGACCCAGAGGGTCTCAGCTCCTCATCCATCCCCGGGAGGAGCTCCATGGACTCCAGCTGGTCAGTGATGTAGAGGGGGTCACCCCCTCCTGTCCTTCCTAAACAGCTGATAGCCCTCCATCCCCAGGCTCCAGTCAGAGGAGCCATCCCACCACCTCTGGGTGATCCCAACCACATCCCAGCCCTGCAGGCATGCAGACCTCTGCAGCTCCTCTTGTTTCTTCCCAGGCTTGGTGCACTGGCACTGAGGCCTTTGAGCTGTCATTCATTCTGGGGATGTCACTCAGTCTGGAGAGGAGAAGGCTCCAGGTGGACCTTCTTGTAGCCTTCCAGTATCTGAAGGGGGCCTCCAAGAAAGCTGGGGAGGGACTTTTGAAAAAATCTTTGTGGCTTTGGGGGTTAAAAGCAGCTCCAGCCCTGGGGCTGGGTCTGGAGGCAGCAGGGAAGGGATGTGCAGAACCTCTCCACAGTCACACAGCGTTTGCAGGCAGTCCAGCAGCTTCCCTGCAAGCTGCTGCTGGCCTGGGTGTCCCTGAGGCAGGGGAAAAAAAAAGAAGGCAAAAAAAAGTTTTGGCCACTTAGCATTGCTTCATAATATTTTTGTTGGTTTGGCTTTTTTTGTCATACCCCACTATACATTCGGTGAGCAAATGCTGGATGTTTTTCCAAGGCAATCCTGGAGTCTTCAGAGCAGGAGATGTTTGCCCACTCGATGTGGATGGAAGCACCTTCTTGCCAAGGCCTCCAGGAGCCCTTGGGCAGGTAAGGGCTGGGCTGGGGGTGCCCTGTGCCAGGGGCTGGGCAGGGTTTCCCTGGAGAAAGCTGGAGGGTGCCCGCTGCCTGCACCCCCGGGACAGGCATTCCCCTCCTGCTGGTTTCCTGCAAAAAACTTGGGGGGTTCTGATTGATCAGCTTCAATATCCACTGGGCTGCGATGGGAGCTCGACTGCTGGGTGCTCTGAGGTCAGTGCTCACCGTACCTGACCCCCAGCACTGGGGGGAACCCTGGATCAGTGGAGCTCAAAGCAAAGTCAGGAGTTGCACCTGGAATACTGCCTAGAGCCAGGTATGGAGTCCCCAGCCCAGGAAAGGGCCAGACCTGTGGGAGAGGGTCCAGGGAAGGGCCACCAAGATGATCAGGGGTCTGGAGCACCTCTGCTACAAAGATGGGCTGAGGGAGTTGGGGCTGTTCAGCCTGGAGAAGAGAAGGCTCTGGGGGGGCTTGGTGGGTCTGGATGAGGCTTTGTGCAGCCTGGTCTAGTGGGAGATGTCCCTGCCCATGCCCACGCAGAGGGGTTGGAGCTTGATGATCTTTCAGGTCCCTTCCATGCCAAGGCATTCTGTGATTCTCCACCTCTCTGGGAAATTTCAGGGAAGTCTGAAATCCTGAAAAAGCTTGGAGTTTGTTAGGGGCAGCTCAGCAGCTGTCTCTGAGACACAGTGAAGCCTGAGGCAAGTTGCTTCTTTGCAATTCTCTCCTGGCTGATGCCCAGCAATCGGGTGTGGTTGGTGGCTAATTCCAGGCAGGAGTGGCTCATTTCAGGCTGGCTGTTCCAAAGCTGGGCTGCCTGTGGAAGGTCAGGCTGGTGCTGGGGCCTGCAGAGGGTGTGTTTGCAGCAGGGATTTCACAGATGATTTTGGGTGTAGCTGGGTGTGGCACATGTAGCATGGTGAGGGTTAACATTGGTGTTAACATCTTCCCCAGAGGAAAGTCAGGGAAAAGATAGCTATCCTAGCAGGAATTAGTGGTAGGCCAGGAGAATTCTAGATGCCCATTTCCCTCTTCTTCTGTGTTCGACTTCTCTGGGGAAACAAGCTGTGCTTGTACCATGGCCGTGGAACTTTTGGAGCGAGCTCTGTGCAGCAGAGAAGCTAATTTGCCATTGAAAGATGTGGTGAGAGACAAGAAGTGGTTCTGCAACCTGGAAAGCTGGGATAAGGAGCTCACTGCATTGAGCACAGTATTTGTTACCAAAAGCCACCACACACCAACAAAAGAGGGTAAGTGCCTAGCTCTGAGAATCCCAAGTACAGCCAGCTGGGCACCAGCCCCAGGAGAAGGGTTATTTTCCCCTCTGTAGCTCCTCCTTTGAATTGGTTCTGAAAAAGCCTCTCTCTCCTCAGGAGAAGAATCTGCCACCCCTTTGTATGACTGAGAACAGGTGGGAGAGAGTTTCTCCGCTTCTCTGCGATCCTTAAAGGACCATTGTCAGCCTGTAGAGGCAATGAGTGAAGACTGGGGCTTAACCTAATGCCAAGTTTCAGGATGAAAAGAGCCTTTGACTTTTCATTCGGCCCCTGCCACCCCCTGCCCCGCGGTGGTTCAGCCCGTCCCCCCCCCGGTCCCTCCCCCCGAGGTGGTTCGTCCCCACCAACGGTTTTTCCCGCCTTGACTCCCCCGAGCAGCTCTGCCGTTGGTTTCGGCTCTGCCGTTGGTGGCGACGCTCTCGCAGCAGCACCTCCTGTGCTGAGCTCTGCTGGGCTGTGCCTCTCTGGCTGCTGTTCCTGCCTCTCGCAGTTGGTTTGTTGTGTGCTTCCGCCTGGTCCCTGCCTCTCTCCTACCTGCCCTGTCCCTGTCCCTGCCTTTGCCCTTCCCTTGTCCTGAACACCCCCTTCCCCTTCCTCTCCCCCTTTCCCCCGGCTCTGCCGGCTTCCTTCTGCTGCTCCTGTGGGGCCCTGCCCGCACCGCAGCTCACAGAGCTCCAGGGATGGGGCTCTTCAGAAGAACTCGTCGGGTGTCAGCCTCTGTCAGCGCTCCTGGGCAGCCCTGCACCAGTGCCTGTGAGCCCCAGGAGACAGAGCTGAGCAGGCTGCACCGCGCGGCTGCCCGCGGCCGCCTGGCCTGGCTGAGGCGCTGGTGGTGGTGGATTAAGATTTGGGGCATCGACCGCCGCGACAGGCAGAATCGGTGAGGGGCTGTGGGCTGGCTCTGGGACACCTTGGGTGGCATGTGGGAGCATCCCCCCCTGCAGGGTTTGTGTGGGATCCCCTTGAGGCAAAGCAAGATGTGCCCTGTCAGCTGGGAGGGGGAACTGGAGAGCTTTCCACTGCTGGGAGCTACTGGGTGGGCCCGGGTGCTCCTGGAGGTGCTGGGCTGCTGCTTGGCCCTGCTCTCCTGCCCTGTGGGTGATGTGTGGGGGATTGCAGCAGCAGCAGCAGCAGCAGCAGGCAGGGGGAGGAGCAGGGTCTGGGCAGGGTTCCCCGGGCTGGGTGGTGCCACAGCTTTGGGTCTTTCCTTGTCTGCCAGTGTTAAGCTCCCATGTTTAATCCTTAGGACACCTCTCCATCTGGCGTGTGCAAACGGCCACACAGAGGTGGTCACATTTCTAGTAAGGCACCGCTGCCAGTTGGATGCTGCTGACAATCTGAGGAGAACACCCCTGATGAAGGTGAGTGAGAGAAGTTGTGCTCTTGGAAGAGGGGCTTCTTGACTGTGCATGAAAGGAGAGGAGTCTGGCAGGACTCTGTACGCAGAGCTGTGCGGAAACACGCCTGTTGCATTTGGGGTGGAACAGGCACCTGTCAGATCATCTGTGAAGGTGCTCTTCTTTCCCAGTGGTCAGAAGCTGGGCGAGCTGTGATGGAGTGAAATGGGATTTTGGAAGTTCTTTCCTTTTTTTGTGTGTGTTGTTCCCAGGCAGTACAGTTTCAACGAGAAGACTGTGTGGCTGTTCTGCTCGAGCACGGTGCCGACCCCAATCTCCCAGATGCCGATGGCCACACTGCCCTCCATCTGGCCATCCAGGCTCACAATAAAAACCTCGTGAGTCTGTTACTCAGGCATTTTGTCAACTATCGTGCCAAGAATAAGGTAAATGTTTATATTTCTTGTGCAGGTCCTTTCAGAAAGTGGCGTCAGTATTTCTTACACAGATTTTTTTGACTTTGATTATTAACATGATGTATTTCTCTGACTTTTCAGGAGGGCTGTACCCCACTAGCTCTTGCTATCTCTGAACATCAGGAAGAGATAGTAGAAATTCTCCTGGAAGCAGGAGCTGACGTGCATGCCCGAGACCAGCATCAAAGGTAAGGGGTCTATCCAAATGTGTCCCTTTAGTATTCTTCCTGTTGGATTGCTGAGAAGCATGGGAATGTGCTCTGAACAAAAGCAGGGGGGCACTCGGGAGGAGCTGTTTCTGTGTGACTTGTGACAGCAGTCCGTGCTTGGCTGCTGTGGTACCTCAGGGGATGCTTTCTGCCTTGGGGATGTCCAGGAGGCATTGTCTGGCAGGAGATGTGTCATGAGCTTGGCAGCAGTGCCTCAGTTTGAGAAACCACCTCCTGCACAGCAGCCTGACGTGCACTGAAGTGTTGTACATGTGGCAGCTCTGTCTGAGCACGCAGCTGTTTTGACTCCCTCTCCCATGCTATTGTTGCTTTCAATGGAACCTGCTTTTTCTTTCGTTCATGGTAAAGTAATGGGGAAAAGACTTTTTCTGAGAGCAAGCAGGAATGGAAGTAATGACAGTGTCTGTGTCCAATGATCCACTTCATAGGATGTTTTGAATCTTTCAGAACCCCCCTCATGATTGCTGCTTCTGTTGAGATGTGTATTTGGTGAAAGTTCTCCTTTCTTACGGTGCCAATATTTCCCATGAAGACGCTGATGGGAGAAGAGCTGAGGATTATGCTGCTCTTCATGGGCATTCGAGGTAAACTTTGAACTTTCTGATTAGAATAAGCGGTGGGTTATCAGTGTGGCTTTTGACAGTGTTTGGTGGCAGCACCAAGGTTTAATGGTGTGTTTCGAGCTGTGTTGAAGCTGTGCTCAGTGCTGTCTTCTGATGGGTGTGGTTGCTGTGTGTTATGGATTTTGGGCCCAGGCTGGTTTTCTGGTACCGCTGCGAGGCCCGAGAGAGAGGGTCTGTAGCAGCCTGAGGGACCCGGGAGGGGTGGAAGAGGCAGGGCTGGGATTCCCTCCCATCTCCTGCCAGCCTCTCTCAAAGCCCAGAGGATGGGCAGCCTGGTGCCTGCCTGCTCCCTTCTTCCCTGCTGCTGGGCTGCACTGGGAGCTCTTGGGCAGAGGCTCCTGTTTTGTCATCAGCTCGCCCGTGCTCGGCAAGATCCGAATCCCTCAGGTGTCTCTTCTTCTTCCAGTAAACCTGTTCAAGGCTTATTTTCACACCTTCAAGTCTCTCTTCCCTATTCCCCTTTTATCTTCCCCTGGGAGTCCTTGCTGACTTCCACTGCAGTGCCAGGAACCAATCTGCCTTTTGTTTCAGAGGAGATGTGACTGAGAGCCCTTCATTGCTTCTCTCAGGTGGTTCTGTGTGCCTAAAAGGCAGGCTAAAAAATGTTCCAAGCAGGAGTTAATAACTTGGAAGGTGTGAATGTGCATCTCTAGGGGAAGAGGCCTGCAGTGAGTTCTGTGTGTATTACCCTTAACAAATACCGAGGGCTATATGAATCTGTATGAATATGTGTAGGGTGGATAATAAGTTGGTGTTCACTGTTGTGCTGAATGGTATATGCCAGTATGTGGTTCTTTTTACCAACTCTATTTGCTCTCTTTCTCTGTGCAGTCTGAGTCAATATCTGTCAAAAATAGAGAACACAGCAGAAGCTCCTGCAGGTGACGAGATACTCAGCGTCCTTCGAATTCCTGAGTGGGCAGGAGCTGCTGGAGAGGGGGAAGAAAAAAGAGAGCAGGAGAACACAGGAGAAGCTCCTGCGTCTGGTACAGAAGATAACGCGGTAGATATCACCGCTGAGCGGGCAGGAGCTGCTCCATTGATGTGGGGTGCACCTGCTGTGGACAGAGGAGGTAGGATCCTTAACGATGGAGGAGCTCAAGAGGAAAAGGAGTGTGGCCTTTTCTGGAGGTGGTTTGGATTGTCATCTAATTGGGAATAGATTGGGTCCTGCTCTTCTTTCAGTTTTTTTAAGTGTGTTCTATCAGAACTGTGTGGCAAATGGACAGCAGAGAGTGTTCAGGGAGCATTTCTTGGCATGACTTGTGCAGTCTGGCTGGCACTGCAAAGCACATCATGAGAGTCCCTTTGCTGTGCTGCAGTAACAGAGGGTTAGAGGGTAAGCTGGGGTGATCTTGAGAGACCTTCTGAGGTCCTCTGCAGTGTCTGTTTTGGGGAGGAGTCCTTGTGCCACATCCATTCCATGTGCTTGTGGTAAAATCAAGAGAAGCAGCACTCCCTCCTGCTCTGAGACCAATGTTACAGCCCTGTCACCAGGCAGTGGGGTGTTGGGTACCTGTAATAAGAGAACCAGAGCATCTGTTGGCTTGAAATATCAGGGGTTACTGAGCAGGATGGGCAGAGAAGGCGGATAGTGATTTGTATTCTAAATAATCTAACAACAGAGGGACTTGCACCCGCAGGTTCCACACAGAGTGTTCCAGGAGGCACAGAGGTGCATCCGTACACCGACGCTCAGGTGTGACTCTTGCAGCAGTCACCACACCCATTTGGGTCCAGTTGTGGCCAGTTTCATTCTGTATGACCTGTAGAGTTGTCCATGTGAAATGTTTGTATGTACTGTTCAATGGTTAGCTTGCCAAATCTAATGTCAGCATGTCATTTAATCTTTGAACAGCCTCAGATGACCTTTGGGAAGGAGGCTTAGTAGTTGTTTTGTATTTTCTTACTATGGAAAGTGAGAGAAGTAAGTTTTGAAAACGTAGCACTTTTTCATTTGAGAAATAAAAAAGCCATGTAGTTAAAGTAAAGATATTAATCACCTCCTAAGCCTCTGTCCCTGGCCAATCCTTCCTCCCTCCTGCTCATCCCTTAGCTGGCTCATTTTCCAGACATTCCCAGTGACTCCTCCCCTGTGAGTAAGTCTGGCAAGATGCCAATTGCAATATAAATCAAGAACTCCTTTTATTCACATCCATTCTAATTGACTTTTCCTATGTGGTTGAAGCCAATGGGATTATTCTAGAAATGGAAGTCCATAGTGAATAAAGAAAAGCTCAAGAAAAGAAGAGGGGTGTAGCTGAGCGAACTAAAACCACTGCGTCTCGCCCTTCTTCCCCGCTGTGTAGGTCTCCAGGCAGACCTGGAAGCTCCCCAGAAGGAGAAAGCTGACGAAGGTCGATGGCCATCTCTGTGTGGTGCTCAGGTACTTTGTGTGAAGGACAGGGAGGGTGCCACGGTGGGTCTGGGCAGGGTAGGAGGGAGATCCAGGAGCTCCTGAGAGCTCGCTGTAACTGAAATGAAGCTGGGCTGAAGTGGGGAAGTGCTTCTCAGGGGCTGTGCAGAAGCAGGGGTGAGACTCAGGACCTCAGGCATTTCTTTCTGCTCATGCAGATTTCCATGGAAAAGCTGAAGGCCTTGTAAAAGCAAGCTCAGCCAAGTTTCCTCTCTGTCTTAGGCAGGAAAAGTCTTTTTCAAGCTGCCAGTGGGTAGCATAGCAGGTCCTTGTTTCAGCTCTTTCCAGCTGTTTGGTGTGATCACTTTTAGGAAGAATCACCTGAAAAGGAGGAAATGGAGGAGAATGAGGAGAAGAGAGGCAGTGGGCAAGAGCTGGAAACTGCAGTTGCTGAAGGTGGGAAAAACTCTGTTTCTAATGCTATCCCTCAAGTCCACAAAGCTTCCAAACACAAGGCTGCTGAGAGACATGAGTTAGTGACTGCTAATCAAGATTTTTCCTCTTTCCAAATGAAGACAGAGTAAATGAACTAAAATGCTGCCTGATGTGTGAGATGGTGATTTTTTTCCCACTGAATCCTGGCCGAGTAGGAAAGCAGCTTTAGTGGCTTTTTCTTTCTTTTTCTGGGACCTGACTTGATGGTGTTGGATTGCAAATGGTGCTCTATGCAGCAAGTACCCTTCCTGCTTTGGTTGCTGTGTTTGCCATGGAGCAATCTGACCAAAATGCACAGATGGAGATGAGAAGGAGGGCTGGAGCACCTTGGGTGTTCCCCAGAGGTGTGCTGGGTGCTTCCTGCAGCTGTGTCAGCTGTTGTGCACAGCCCCTTCTGCTGGAAATGTAAAGGAAATGCTGTGATGGGGCTGGGGGTGAAGAAACTCTTGGCTAACGCTCACTTCTTGGTTTGTCCTTCAGCAGCAGAACCACTGCCCTTGTCCAGTGNTCCCAGTAGCTGAAGGGGGCCTACAAGCAAGCTGGGGAGGGACCTCTGAAAAAATCTTTGGGGCTTTGGGGGTTAAAAGCAGCTCCAGCTGCAGCCCTGGGGCTGGGTCTGGAGGCAGCAGGGAAGGGATGTGCAGAACCTCTCCACAGTCACACAGTGTTTGCAGGCAGTCCAGCAGCTTCCCTGCAAGCTGCTGCTGGCCTGGGTGTCCCTGAGGGGGGGAAAGAAAAGGGGGAAAAAATACGTTTTGGCCACTTAGCATTGCTTCATAATATTTTTGTTGGTTTGGCTTTTTTTGTCACACCCCACTATATATTCAGTGAGCAAATGCTGGATGTTTTTCCAAGGCAATGCTGGAGTCTTCAGAGCAGGAGATGTTTGCCCACTCGATGTGGATGGAAGCACCTTCTTGCCAAGGCCTCCAGGAGCCCTTGGGCAGGTAAGGGCTGGGCTGGGGGTGCCCTGTGCCAGGGGCTGGGCAGGGTTTCCCTGGAGAAAGCTGGAGGGTGCCCGCTGCCTGCACCCCCGGGACAGGCATTCCCCTCCTGCTGGTTTCCTGCAAAAAACTTGGGGGGTTCTGATTGATCAGCTTCAATATCCACTGGGCTGCGACGGGAGCTCGACTGCTGGGTGCTCTGAGGTCAGTGCTCACCGTACCTGACCCCCAGCACTGGGGGGAACCCTGGATCAGTGGAGCTCAAAGCAAAGTCAGGAGTTGCACCTGGAATACTGCCTAGAGCTAGGTATGGAGTCCCCAGCCCAGGAAAGGTCGAGACCTGTGGGAGAGGGTCCAGGGAAGGGCCAGCAAGATGATCAGGGGTCTGGAGCACCTCTGCTACAAAGATGGGCTGAGGGAGTTGGGGCTGTTCAGCCTGGAGAAGAGAAGGCTCTGGGGGGGCTTGGTGGGTCTGGATGAGGCTTTGTGCAACCTGGTCTAGTGGGAGATGTCCCTGCCCATGCCCACGCAGAGGGGTTGGATCTTGGTGATCTTTCAGGTCCCTTCCATGCCAAGGCATTCTGTGATTCTCCACCTCTCTAGGAAATTTCAGGGAAGTCTGAAATCCTGAAAAAGCTTGGATTTTGTTAGGGGCAGCTCAGCAGAGAGCAGTGAGACTCAGTGAAGCCTGAGGCAAGTTGCTTCTTTGCAATTCTCTCCTGGCTGATGCCCAGCAATCGGGTGTGGTTGGTGGCTAATTCCAGGCAGGAGTGGCTCATTTCAGGCTGGCTGTTCCAAAGCTGGGCTGCCTGTGGAAGGTCAGGCTGGTGCTGGGGCCTGCAGAGGGTGTGTTTGCAGCAGGGATTTCACAGATGATTTTGGGTGTAGCTGGGTGTGGCACATGTAGCATGGTGAGGGTTAACATTGGTGTTAACATCTTCCCCAGAGGAAAGTCAGGGAAAAGATAGCTATCCTAGCAGGAATTAGTGGTAGGCCAGGAGAATTCTAGATGCCCATTTCCCTCTTCTTCTGTGTCCGACTTCTCTGGGGAAACAAGCTGTGCTTGTACCATGGCCGTGGAACTTTTGGAGCGAGCTCTGTGCAGCAGAGAAGCTAATTTGCCATTGAAAGATGTGGTGAGAGACAAGAAGTGGTTCTGCAACCTGGAAAGCTGGGATAAGGAGCTCAGTGCATTGAGCACAGTATTTGTTACCAAAAGCCAGCAGACACCAACAAAAGAGGGTGAGTGCCTAGCTCTGAGAATCCCAAGTCCAGCCAGCTGGGCACCAGCCCCAGGAGAAGGGTTATTTTCCCCTCTGTAGCTCCTCCTTTGAATTGGTTCTGAAAAAGCCTCTCTCTCCTCAGGAGAAGAATCTGCCACTTCTTTGTCTGACTGAGAAGAGGTGGGAGAGAGTTTCTGCGCTTCTCTGCGATCCTTAAAGGACCATTGTCAGCCTGTAGAGGCAATGAGTGAAGACTGGGGCTTAAGCTAATGCCAAGTTTCAGGATGAAAAAAGCCTTTGACTTTTCATTCGGCCCCTGCCACCCCCTGCCCCGCGGTGGTTCAGCCCGTCCCCCCCCCCGTCCCTCCCCCCGAGGTGGTTCGTCCCCACCAACGGTTTTTCCCGCCTTGACTCCCCCGAGCAGCTCTGCCGTTGGTTTCGGCTCTGCCGTTGGTGGCGACAGCTCTCGCAGCAGCACCTCCTGTGCTGAGCTCTGCTGGGCTGTGCCTCTCTGGCTGCTGTTCCTGCCTCTCGCAGTTGGTTTGTTGTGTGCTTCCGCCTGGTCCCTGCCTCTCTCCTACCTGCCCTGTCCCTGTCCCTGCCTTTGCCCTTCCCTTGTCCTGAACACCCCCTTCCCCTTCCTCTCCCCCTTTCCCCCGGCTCTGCCGGCTTCCTGCTGCTGCTCCTGTGGGGCCCTGCCCGCACCGCAGCTCCCAGAGCTCCAGGGATGGGGCTCTTCAGAAGGACTCGTCGGGTGTCAGCCTCTGTCAGCGCTCCTGGGCAGCCCTGCACCAGTGCCTGTGAGCCCCAGGAGACAGAGCTGAGCAGGCTGCACCGCGCGGCTGCCCGCGGCCGCCTGGCCTGGCTGAGGCGCTGGTGGTGGTGGATTAAGATTTGGGGCATCGACCGCCGCGACAGGCAGAATCGGTGAGGGGCTGTGGGCTGGCTCTGGGACACCTTGGGTGGCATGTGGGAGCATCCCCCCCTGCAGGGTTTGTGTGGGATCCCCTTGAGGCAAAGCAAGATGTGCCCTGTCAGCTGGGAGGGGGAACTGGAGAGCTTTCCACTGCTGGGAGCTGCTGGGTGGGCCCGGGTGCTCCTGGAGGTGCTGGGCTGCTGCTTGGCCCTGCTCTCCTGCCCTGTGGGTGATGTGTGGGGGATTGCAGCAGCAGCAGCAGCAGCAGCAGCAGCAGCAGCAGGGGGAGGAGCAGGGTCCCCCGGGCTGGGTGGTGCCACAGCTTTGGGTCTTTCCTTGTCTGTCAGTGTGAAGCTCCCCTGTTTAATCCTTAGGACACCTCTCCATCTGGCGTCTGCAAACGGCCACACAGAGGTGGTGACATTTCTAGTAAGGCACCGCTGCCAGTTGGATGCTGCTGACAATCTGAGGAGAACACCCCTGATGAAGGTGAGTGAGAGAAGTTGTGCTCTTGGAAGAGGGGCTTCTTGACTGTGCCTGAAAGGAGAGGAGTCTGGCAGGACTCTGTACGCAGAGCTGTGCGGAAACACGCCTGTTGCATTTGGAGTGGAACAGGCACCTGTCAGATCATCTGTGAAGGTGCTCTTCTTTCCCAGTGCTCAGAAGCTGGGCGAGCTGTGATGGAGTGAAATGGGATTTTGGAAGTCTTTCTTTCCTTTTTTTGTGTGTGTTGTTCCCAGGCAGTATAGTTTCAGCGAGAAGACTGTGTGGCTGTTCTGCTCGAGCACGGTGCCGACCCCAATCTCCCAGACGCCGATGGCCACACTGCCCTCCATCTGGCCATCCAGGCTCACAATAAAAACCTCGTGGGTCTGTTACTCAGGCATTTTGTCAACTATCGTGCCCAGAATAAGGTAAATGTTTATATTTCTTGTGCAGGCCCTTTCAGAAAGTGGCGTCAGTATTTCTTTCATAGATTTTTTTGACTTTGATTATCACCATGATGTATTTCTGTGACTTTTCAGGAGGGCTGTACCCCACTAGCTCTTGCTGTCTCTGAAGATCAGGAAGAGATAGTAGAAATTCTCCTGAAAGCAGGAGCTGACGTGCATGCCCGAGACCGGCATCAAAGGTAAGGGGTCTATCCAAATGTGTCCCTGGAGTATTCTTCCTGTTGGATTGCTGAGAAGCATGGGAATGTGCTCTGAAGAAAAGCAGGGGGGCACTCGGGAGGAGCTGTTTCTGTGTGACTTGTGACAGCAGTCCGTGCTTGGCTGCTGTGGTACCTCAGGGGATGCTTTCTGCCTTGGGGATGTCCAGGAGGCATTGTCTGGCAGGAGATGTGTCATGAGCTTGGCAGCGGTGCCTCAGTTTGAGAAACCACCTCCTGCACAGCAGCCTGACGTGCACTGAAGTGTTGTACATGTGGCAGCTCTGTCTGAGCACGCAGCTGTTTTGACTCCCTCTCCCATGCTATTGTTGCTTTCAATGGAACCTGCTTTTTCTTTCGTTCATGGTAAAGTCATGGGGAAAAGACTTTTTCTGAGAGCAAGCAGGAATGGAAGTAATGACAGTGTCTGTGTCCAATGATCCACTTCATAGGATGTTTGGAATCTTTCAGAACCCCCCTCATGATTGCTGCTTCTGTTGGGGAGCTGAATTTGGTGAAAGTTCTCCTTTCTTACGGTGCCAATATTTCCCATGAAGACGCTGATGGGAGAATAGCTGAGGATTATGCTGATCTTCATGGGCATTGGAGGTAAACTTTGAACTTTCTGATTAGAATAAGCGGTCGGTTATCAGTGTGGCTTTTGACTGTGGAAGAGGCAGGGCTGAGGATTCCCTCCCATCTCCTGCCAGCCTCTCTCAAAGGCCAGAGGATGGGCAGCCTGGTGCCTGCCTGCTCCCTTCTTCCCTGCTGCTGGGCTGCACTGGGAGCTCTTGGGCAGAGGCTCCTGTTTTGTCATCAGCTCGCCCATGCTCGGCAAGATCCGAATCCCTCAGGTGCTGGAGGCAGCTGGGGACCCCTCTCCTGAGTTGGCCCTGCTGCAAGGGACCCTGGGACACTTCTAACTGTGACCATGGAGATGGGCTTTTGTCTAGACTTGCAGATCTTTGTTCCTCATCCCATGTGTTCCTGTCTCTCCCTCTTCCAGTAAACCTGTTCCAGGCTTATTTTCACACCTTCAAGTCTCTCTTCCCTATTGCCCTTTTATCTTCCCCTGGGAGGGTGGAGGGGGGTACCAGAGCAATGTCTGTCACCTGGTGTTTGGTTAGTCTGGACTCCTGAACTGAGACACTGTGTCTAGTGTTAATTTGGAAGTGGAGGAAAATTTCTGCCCAGGATTTTCTGTGAGAGAATCTTTCAAGTGTTGTTGCTGAGCTGACGTCTGCCCAGGAGGAACTCTCCAAAGTGTCTGTAGCCAGAGGAGGAACTTGGCAAGCTGACATGCGTGTAAAGCCTCTGCCCAGCCCAGCACCATTGTCCTTGCTGACTTCCAGTGCAGTGCCAGGAACCAATCTGCCTTTTGTTTCCGAGGAGATGTGACTGAGAGCCCTTCCTTGCTTCTCTCAGGTGGTTCTCTGTGGCTAAAAGGCAGGCTGAAAAAATGTTCTAAGCAGGAGTTAATAACTTGGAAGGTGTGAATGTGCATCTCTAGGGTAAGAGGCCTGCAGAGAGTTGTGTGTGTATTACCCTTAACAAATACCAAGGGCTATATGAATCTGTATGAATATGTGTAGGGTGGATAATAAGTTGGTGTTCACTGTTGTGCTGAATGGTATATGCCAGTCTGTGGTTCTTTTTACCAACTCTATTTGCTCTCTTTCTCTGTGCAGTCTGAGTCAATATCTGTCAAAAATGGAGAACACAGCAGAAGCTCCTGCAGGGGATGCCCAAGGTGATGATATACTCAGCGTCCTTCGAATTCCTGAGTGGGCAGGAGCTGCTGGAGAGGTGGAAGAAAAAAGAGACCAGAAGAAGACAGGAGAAGCTCCTGCGTCTGGCACAGAAGATATGGCGGTAGATATCACCGCTGAGCGGGCAGGAGCTGCTCCATTGATGTGGGGTGCACCTGCTGTGGACAGAGGAGGTAGGATCCTTAACGATGGAGGAGCTCAAGAGGAAAAGGAGTGTGGCCTTTTCTGGAGGTGGTTTGGCTTGTCAGCACTGACTGTGCTCCCTGGTGACTTCAGCGCAGGCATCAGGAGGAGCAGCACAAGGAGCTTTGTGAATGTGCTGATTTGTTCCTTTTTGGCCTTGTCAGGCTGTAAGGGCAGTTGTGATTTGTGTGCTCCATGTCCACTGAGAGGATTGTTGCCTCTGCCTGTCAGGGTGTTCCTTCAGAGAGAAAGAAAGGGGCAGGGAAGGAACTAGGCGAGAGTGGTTTTGTTTTCCGGTGTGTACTTTGACCTGGAGATGGCCATTCAGGTGGTGAAAATGCAACTGCAAAAGCAGGAGGTTCTTCCTGAGTAGTTGTTCATCTTTCTGTAGATGGGGACACGAGAGATGAGTTAGCAGGAAGGTACATGTCTTGTTGATTTCCACTGAGCTGCTGTGTCTCTGTTTTCATATGAAGAGTTTCACCTGCACTGGAGTCCTCTTTCTTCTCAGCACCAGTTACAGGGGTTTGCTGTACGAGGTGCAGTAGAGATACAGTGAGGAAAAATGGTCTCAGCAAAGTCCCTGTTAGCAACAGCAATGCAGTGTCTGTGTGTCCTGTCTCTTCTGCAACATAGTTTGCTTTACAACAGAAATGCTGCTTTTTTTTCCCCCCCTCAGTCATTTTTTAGAAGGAAGCTTTAGAAAATGCATACTACCTGGTGATCCAGGAAGGCAATGACATTGCTTTGTGATCCAACACCCAGCTCCTGCAGTGAGTGTTTCAAATCCAGTCTGTGCTCAGGAGCTCACACAGCCCTAGAAGAATCCTAGAGAATTAATTTTTTCATAGCAATGAACTCTAGATTGGGTCCTGCTCTTCTTTCCGTTTTTTAAGTGTGTTCTATCAGAACTGTGTGGCAAATGGACAGCAGAGAGTGTTCAGGGAGCATTTCTTGGCATGACTTGTGCAGTCTGGCTGGCACTGCAAAGCACATCATGAGAGTCCCTTTGCTGTGCTGCAGTAACAGAGGGTTAGAGGGTAAGCTGGGGTGATCTTGAGAGACCTTCTGAAGTCCTCTGCAGTGTCTGTTTTGGGGAGGAGTCCTTGTGCCACATCCATTCCATGTGCTTGTGGTAAAATCAAGAGAAGCAGCACTCCCTCCTGCTCTGAGACCAATGTTACAGCCCTGTCACCAGGCAATGGGGTGTTGGGTACCTGTAATAAGAGAACCAGAGCATCTGTTGGCTTGAAAGATCAGGTGTTAGTGAGCAGGATGGGTAGAGAAGGTGGATAGTGATTTGTATTCTAAATAATCTAACAACAGAGGGACTTGCACCCGCAGGTTCCACACAGAGTGTTCCAGGAGGCACAGAGGTGCATCCGTACACCGACGCTCAGGTGTGACTCTTGCAGCAGTCACCACACCCATTTGGGTCCAGTTGTGGCCAGTTTCATTCTGTAGGACCTGTAGAGTTGTCCATGTGAAATGTTTGTATGTACTGTTCAATGGTTAGCTTGCCAAATCTAATGTCAGCATGTCATTTAATCTTTGAACAGCCTCAGATGACCTTTGGGAAGGAGGCTTAGTAGTTGATTCGTATTTTCTTACTATGGAAAGTGAGAGAAGTAAGTTTTGAAAACGTAGCACTTTTTCATTTGAGAAATAAAAAACCCATGTAGTTAAAATAAAGATATTAATCCCCTCCTAAGCCTCTGTCCCTGGCCAATCCTTCCTCCCTCCTGCTCATCCCTTAGCTGGCTCATTTTTCAGACATTCCCAGTGACTCCTCTCCTGTGAGTAAGTCTGGCAAGATGCCAATTGCAATATAAATCAAGAACTCCTTTTATTCACATCCATTCTAATTGACTTTTCCTATGTGGTTGAAGCCAATGGGATTATTCTAGAAATGGAAGTCCATAGTGAATAAAGAAAAGCTCAAGAAAAGAAGAGGGGTGTAGCTGAGCGAACTAAAACCACTGCGTCTCGCCCTTCTTCCCCGCTGTGTAGGTCTCCAGGCAGACCTGGAAGCTCCCCAGAAGGAGAAAGCTGACGAAGGTCAATGGCCATCTCTGTGTGGTGCTCAGGTACTTTGTGTGAAGGACAGGGAGGGTGCCACGGTGGGTCTGGGCAGGGTAGGAGGGAGATCCAGGAGCTCCTGAGAGCTCGCTGTAACTGAAATGAAGCTGGGCTGAAGTGGGGAAGTGCTTCTCAGGGGCTGTGCAGAAGCAGGGGTGAGAGTCAGGACCTCAGGCATTTCTTTCTGCTCATGCAGATTTCCATGGAANTTGCATTGATTTAAATAGAAATGAGGCATTTTTTCTGCTGGGATAGTGAAGTTTAGGGATACTGTGGTAAGTGTACTTGCAGAAATTCAATATTTTATTCTAAAATCAATCTTTAGGTCAAGAAGCAAGAGAAGCCAAACTTGTTGGAGTTATGGAACATTTTCCTGAAGGAGAGGAAAGCTGGTAAGCTGCCTGGAAAAGGCTGCATGATGTCCTGCTCTGCAAAAGT
Organism: Florisuga fusca; assembly: GCA_038090715.1. Taxonomy (NCBI): domain Eukaryota; kingdom Metazoa; phylum Chordata; class Aves; order Apodiformes; family Trochilidae; genus Florisuga; species Florisuga fusca. The sequence goes on from JAAWXA010000128.1 coordinate 88,097, forward strand.
AGACTTGCTAAGTAGTTGTTTTGTATTTTCTTACTATAGAAAGTGAGAGAAGTAAGTTTTGAAAACGTAGCACTTTTTCATTTGAGAAATAAAAAAGCCACCTAGTTAAAATAAAGATATTAATCACCTCCTAAGCCTCTGTCCCTGGCCAATCCTGCTCATCCCTTAGCTGGCTCATTTTCCAGACATTCCCAGTGACTCCTCTCCTGTGAGTAAGTCTGGCAAGATGCCAATTGCAATCTAAATCAAGAACTCCTTTTATTCACATCCATTCTAATTGACTTTTCCTATGTGGTTGAAGCCAATGGGATTATTCTAGAAATGGAAGTCCACAGTGAATAAAGAAAAGCTGTGATGGGGCTGGGGGTGAAGAAACTCTTGGCTAACGCTCACTTCTTGGTTTGTCCTTCAGCAGCAGAACCACTGCCCTTGTCCAGTGTTCCTCTGGATGGCCTGCCAGCTGTGGGAGCAGGAGAGGAGGAAGATGCTGATTCTCCCTGGAGTTCTCCCTGGAGTTCTCCCTGGAGTTCTCCCTGGGATTCTGAGGTACCTTGGGTGAAGGACAGGGAGGATGTCAGTGTGGGGCTGGGGAGGGTAGGAGGGAGATCCAGGAGCTCCTGAGAGCTCGCTGTGACTGAAATGAAGCTGGGCTGAAGTGGGGAAGTGCTTCTCAGGGGCTGTGCAGAAGCAGGGCTGAGACTCAGGACCTGGGGCATTTCTTTCTGCTCATGCAGATTTCCATGGAAAAGCTGAAGGCCTTGTAAAAGCAAGCTCAGCCAAGTTTCCTCTCTGTCTTAGGCAGGAAAAGTCTTTTTCAAGCTGCCAGTGGGTAGCAAAGCAGGTCCTTGTTTCAGCTCTTTCCAGCTGTTTGGTGTGATCACTTTTAGGAAGACTCACCTGAAGAGGAAGAAATGGAGGAGAATCAGGAGAAGAGAGGCAGTGGGCAAGAGCTGGAAACTGCAGTTGCTGAAGGTGGGAAAAACTCTGTTTCTAATGCTATCCCTCAAGTCCACAAAGCTTCCAAACACAAGGCTGCTGAGAGAAATGAGTTAGTGACTGCTAATCAAGATTTTTCCTCTTTGAAAATGAAGACAGATTAAATGAACTAAAATGAAGCCTGAGGTCTGAGATGGTAATTTTTTCTCACTGAATCCTGGCCGAGTAGGAAAGCAGCTTTAGTGGCTTTTTCTTTCTTTTTCTGGGAGCTGACTTGATGGTGTTGGATTGCAAATGGTGCTCTCTGCAGCAAGTACCCTTCCTGCTTTGGTTGTTGTGTTTGCCATGGAGCAATCTGAGCACAATGCGCAGATGGAGATGAGAAGGAGGGCTGGAGCACCTTGGGTGTTCCCCAGAGGTGTGCTGGGTGCTTCCTGCAGCTGTGTCAGCTGTTGTGCACAGCCCCTTCTGCTGGAAATGTAAAGGAAATGCTGTGATGGGGCTGGGGGTGAAGAAACTCTTGGCTAACGCTCACTTCTTGGTTTGTCCTTCAGCAGCAGAACCACTGCCCTTGTCCAGTGTTCCTCTGGATGGCCTGCCAGCTGTGGAAGCAGGAGAGGAGGAAGATCCTGATTCTCCCTGGAGTTCTCCCTGGGATTCTGAGGAGGTACCTTGGGTGAAGAACAGGGAGGGTGCCACGGTGGGGCCAGGGAAGGGTAGGAGGGAGATCCAGGAGCACCTGAGAGCTCGCTGTAACTGAAATGAAGCTGGGCTGAAGTGGGGAAGTGCTGAAGGCTTTGTAAAAGCAAGCTCAGCCAAGTTTCCCTTTGGCCTTGCACAAGAAAAGCCTTTTTCAAGTAGTCAGTGAAAGGCAAAGATGCTTGCTTCTACCCTTTTTAAATCTTCTTTCCCTTGATCTCTTTCCCTAAAAGTTACCAGACCTGGAAGAANGTGCTCTGAAGAAAAGCAGGGGGGCACTCGGGAGGAGCTGTTTCTGTGTGACTTGTGACAGCAGTCCGTGCTTGGCTGCTGTGGTACCTCAGGGGATGCTTTCTGCCTTGGGGATGTCCAGGAGGCATTGTCTGGCAGGAGATGTGTCATGAGCTTGGCAGCGGTGCCTCAGTTTGAGAAACCACCTCCTGCACAGCAGCCTGACGTGCACTGAAGTGTTGTACATGTGGCAGCTCTGTCTGAGCACGCAGCTGTTTTGACTCCCTTCCCATGCTATTGTTGCTTTCAATGGAACCTGCTTTTTCTTTCGTTGATGGTAAAGTCATGGGGAAAAGACTTTTTCTGAGAGCAAGCAGGAATGGAAGTAATGACAGTGTCTGTGTCCAATGATCCACTTCATAGGATGTTTGGAATCTTTCAGAACCCCCCTCATGATTGCTGCTTCTGTTGGGGAGCTGAATTTGGTGAAAGTTCTCCTTTCTTACGGTGCCAATATTTCCCATGAAGACGCTGATGGGAGAATAGCTGAGGATTATGCTGATCTTCATGGGCATTGGAGGTAAACTTTGAACTTTCTGAGCAGCCTGGGTGATCCGTGTGGGGTGGAAGAGGCCGGGCTGAGGATTCCCTCCCATCTCCTGCCAGCCTCTCTCAAAGGCCAGAGGATGGGCAGCCTGTGCCTGCCTGCTCCCTTCTTCCCTGCTGCTGGGCTGCACTGGGAGCTCTTGGGCAGAGGCTCCTGTTTTGTCATCAGCTCTCCCGTGCTCGGCAAGATCCGAATCCCTCAGGTGCTGGAGGCAGCTGGGGACCCCTCTCCTGAGTTGGCCCTGCTGCAAGGGACCCTGGGACACTTCTAACTGTGACCATGGAGATGGGCTTTTGTATAGACTTGCAGATCTTTGTTCCTCATCCCACGTGTTCCTGTCTCTCCCTCTTCCAGTAAACCTGTTCCAGTCTTATTTTCACACCTTCAAGTCCCTATTGCCCTTTTATCTTCCCTTGGGAGGGTGGAGGGGGGTACCAGAGCAATGTCTGTCACCTGGTGTTTGGTTAGCCTGGACTCCTGAACTGAGACACTGTGTCTAGTGTTAATTTGGAAGTTGAGGAAAATTTCTTTGTGAATCTGTATGAATATGTGTAGGGTGGATAATAAGTTGGTGTTCACTGTTGTGCTGAATGGTATATGCCAGTCTGTGGTTCTTTTTACCAACTCTCTTTGCTCTCTTTCTCTGTGCAGTCTGAGTCAATATCTGTCAAAAATGGAGAACACAGCAGAAGCTCCTGCAGGGGATGCCCAAGGTGATGATATACTCAGCGTCCTTCGAATTCCTGAGTGGGCAGGAGCTGCTGGAGAGGTGGAAGAAAAAAGAGAGCAGGAGAAGACAGGAGAAGCTCCTGCGTCTGGCACAGAAGATATGGCGGTAGATATCACCGCTGAGCGGGCAGGAGCTGCTCCATTGATGTGGGGTGCACCTGCTGTGGACAGAGGAGGTAGGATCCTTAACGATGGAGGAGCTCAAGAGGAAAAGGAGTGTGGCCTTTTCTGGAGGTGGTTTGGATTGTCATCTAATTGGGAATAGATTGGGACCTGCTCTTCTTTCAGTTTTTTTAAGTGTGTTCTATCAGAACTGTGTGTCAAATGGACAGCAGAGAGTGTTCAGGGAGCATTTCTTGGCATGACTTGTGCAGTCTGGCTGGCACTGCAAAGCACATCATGAGAGTCCCTTTGCTGTGCTGCAGTAACAGAGGGTTAGAGGGTAAGCTGGGGTGATCTTGAGAGACCTTCTGAGGTCCTCTGCAGTGTCTGTTTTGGGGAGGAGTCCTTGTGCCACATCCATTCCATGTGCTTGTGGTAAAATCAAGAGAAGCAGCACTCCCTCCTGCTCTGAGCCAATGTTACAGCCCTGTCACCAGGCAATGGGGTGTTGGGTACCTGTAATAAGAGAACCAGAGCATCTGTTGGCTTGAAAGATCAGGTGTTAGTGAGCAGGATGGGTAGAGAAGGTGGATAGTGATTTGTATTCTAAATAATCTAACAACAGAGGGACTTGCACCCGCAGGTTCCACACAGAGTGTTCCAGGAGGCACAGAGGTGCATCCGTACACCGACGCTCAGGTGTGACTCTTGCAGCAGTCACCACACCCATTTGGGTCCAGTTGTGGCCAGTTTCATTCTGTATGACCTGTAGAGTTGTCCATGTGAAATGTTTGTATGTACTGTTCAATGGTTAGCTTGCCAAATCTAATGTCAGCATGTCATTTA
>JAAWXA010000129.1:0-67339 GCA_038090715.1 Florisuga fusca
GGGGGGTCCTAAAAACCCCGGGGCAGTAAGGAGGATGAGGGGGGGTTTGACTCGCTTTTACGTGTCCCGATGCCTGTAGTCGCATGTTGTTCAATTCCTGTCTCAGTTCTGCCAATTGGTTAATGAGCTATTCATTATCATTCCAAATTGCCTTGCAGGACTTTAAGTGAGATCTAAAAGTGCAATACCCCAAAGACAAATTGTTGCAATTCATAAATAAACAGGATTGGGAAGAAAAGCCAATTCGCTCTGAAACCCCAGTAAAAGGAATAACAGTTTTTACAGATGCAGGAAAGAAGCCCCGTAGAGCAGCTCTGACCTGGCAGGAAGAAGGAAGGTGGGAAAAACAACTGTTTCCTGGTGAACAGTCAGATTCACTCCAGACTCTAGAACTGAAAGCTATCTGTGAAGCATTGATGAGGTGGAGTCGAGTTCCTGTTAATATTGTGTCAGACTCCCTCTATGCTGTAGGGGTGGTCGCAAGGCTTGAACGTGCCTTTATCAAACCACTCAAGAATCAACGATTGTATTCTATATAGTTACAGGTGCATCAAGCCGTGTCACTACGCACCTCACCCTTTTTTATTGCTCACATCCGCAGTCATCAGTTCGATCAGGGTCTTCGCATAGGTAACAATCGTGCAGATGCTTTGGTCACCTATACTCAAGTCACTCCTGATCATTTTGCACAGGCACGCCTATCTCATGAGTTTTTCCACCAGTCAGCAAAGATGTTAGCTAAACAATTTCATCTCACCCTGGCAGAAGCACATGAGATTGTACGCGCTTGTCCTGCCTGTCAGCAAATAGGCATAGGGCTAGGGTCTGGTGTTAACCCTAGGGGTACCCAGGCTTTGCAACTCTGGCAAATAGATGTTAGTTTCCAACCCATAATTCTCTCTCCCTTATTCTCTCTCCTTTCCTTATCAGGGAGGAGGGGGGGGATTAATAGAGAGCATCTGTTATTCGGTTTAATTGCTGGGCCAGTGTCAAACCGTGACATATTTTATTGGCGCCCAACGTGGGGCCCGAGCTAATTGGCTCATGTCCAGTCTACATTTTGACTAATTTACCTGAATAGTTTGAATTCCAACTCCGATACCAATATGGCTTCGCTGAGTGGGAATCAGACCTTTTCCTTTGGAAATTTCACAGAGTTGGAGATTAAACCAATTGTGCCGTACCTTTGGTATTCAGGGTAAGCAATATGCTGCTTTGCAGCTGGAATGAGTGTCAATAGCTTTAATAAGCACTGCTTGAGAAAAGTAGTTGTGATATGGTCTGCAATACTAGTATACAGTGCAGTACACGGTTCAGTTGTGTTTCATACAAGGATTAAAAACTTTATTGGTAATTATATTTTCAGCCTTCTTTTGAGGAAATATACCACGCTTGGGCTGATTTCACTGGATTCTATTCAAAATGGCATTATGCTTATTATAGTCTTGAATCTCCTGATTGTTGTAGTCAATGTTTAACAGGTGTGTGTGAATAGTCTCATCTGTTATCATATGTTGGTGAGGAGTAAGATAACTGCAATTAGGGGAATGAGCTCACCTCGTAAAGAGAGCCCCCCCACTTCTGCCTCCGCAGCTGCTTCTCGCTCCCCCTCATGCAAAGGCACAACTCAGATACTGCCAGCGAGCATTGCCACCGTATCTGCTAGAGCTGCAGCTGCTGCCTCTGCCCGCACGGATACTGCTGCTGTTCAGAAAGCGAGCCCTGCTGCTGCTACTGCTGCAGACACCACAGCCTCTCCCCCTCAGCCCACACAGTTACTTGTTGACCCTGTAACTAGGAGAAAAGGAAAACAATTGAAATCAGAAACTAGCCTTAACCCTTCAAAGTCTGAACAAGACGACCAGGTGATAGAGAAAAAAGAGGATACTGCCTCTCCTCCTAGAACACCTAGAGCACCTAGAACAGAGTCAGATGCACGTATTGATTGGGCATTTGGGGAAAACAAGAGAACCACCAGCCTATGGAGACGACTCTTGTCAGCTTTAAGGGAGAGACATTACTACAAAGACGAAATAGACTGCCCAAAGATCAAAGCAGCCACACTTGAAAAAGCTATCAGGTATCTGGAAGAATTGGCTGTACGAGATATGATCTATACTGATGAAAACACTGAAGATCCTTATCACATGCCATGCCCTAAACCTATGTTGCGAAGGTTTGTGCATGCTGCACCACCGCCTTTTAATCATACACTATCAGTAATGCTATTTGCTCCCGGAGATTTGAATGGAACTATGGGTGAGATGATTAAAACAGCAGGAGAATAAGAAGATGCTATCATGGCCCCTCGTTGGGCCTGGGTCTCAGCTGTAAAGGGAACAGCTGAGAAACTGCATTCACCCTATTTTCCTCAGATAGGAGGAGGACGCTGCATTGCAGCCATTAAAAGGAGATGCCCTCCCATGAGACAGAATCGAGAGAAACAGAATTCAGAAAGAGGAATCCTATGGGCACTCCTGTGTGAGTATGGAGAGGACATGAAAAAGTGGGATCAGAAAACTAATGTTGTCCTACTGGACCAAGTATTTAAGTTGCTGAGTAAGGCAAATGCAATAGGAGGTCCTTCTAAAAAGAAGGCTGCTCAAGTCTCCAGTGTGCAGTTACCTGATCCAAATATGCTGGTAACTCAAGATCCCTGTACATAAGGTGTGAGTACTGGAGATGCAAACCCCAGTAATGTACATCCTGACAATGTTGTAAGTGCTCAAGCTTAGAGGTGCCCTGCCTCCAGCCAGGTGGAGGAGAGGGACAACCGAATTTATTGGATTGTGTGGATTCGATGGCCTGGCACATTAGAGCCACAAAAGTATAAAGCCTTGGTGGACACTGGTGCACAGTGCACCCTAATGCCATCGAATCAGAAAGGGACAGAATCCTTCACTATTTCTGGAATGACAGGGGGATCTAAAGAACTGAGTATTGTGAAGGCTGATGTGAGCCTCACTGGAATAAAGTGGCATAAACACCCTATAGTGACTGGTCCAGATGCTCTGTGCATTCTTGGCATAGACTACCTCAAGGGAGGTGACTTCAAAGACCCAAAAGGGTACCAGTGGTCCTTTGGTATTGCAGCCATAAAGACTGAGAATGAAGGATGGCTGCATGCTTTGTTTGGCCTTTCAGATAAATCCTTTGTAGTGGGGTTGATGAAAACTTTAAAACAGCTGGTGCCAACTGCTACTTCAACAGTACATCGATGACAATATCGCACCAACAGAGATGCTGTGATCCCCATTCACAAGCTGATCCGACAACTAGAGAGCCAAGGAGTGATCAGCAAGACTCATTCACCCTTCAATAGTCCTGTATGGCCAGTGCGAAAGCCTAATTGAGAATGGAGACTGACAGTGGACTATCGTGCCCTGAATGAGGTTATACCACCACTAAGTGCTGCTGTACCTGAAATGTTAGAACTTCAGTATGAGCTGGAGTCAGAGGCAGCCAGGTGGTATGCTACTATTGACATTGCTAATGCATTTTTTGCTATTCCTATAGCACCAGAATTCAGGCCACAGTTTGCTTTCACCTGGAGAGGTGTCCAGTACATTTGGAATCGACTGCCCCAGGGGTGGAAACACAGTCCTACCATCTGCCATGTACTGATCCACATTACCTTGGAAAAGGGTGGAGCTCCAGAACATCTACAGTACATCAATGATATCATTGTGTGGGGTGAAACAGCAAAAGAAGTCTACGAGAAAGGTAAGAAGATAACTGAAATCCTTCCAGAGGCTGGTTTTGCTATTAAAAGAAGCAAGGTCAAGGGACCTGTGCAAGAGATACAGTTTCTGGGGTTTAAGTGGCCGAGACTTTCTCTCTATACTGACTCATGGATAGTAGCAAATGCCTTATGGGGCTGGCTAAAGCAGTGGAAGCAAAACAACTGGCAACGTAGAGATAAACCTACTGAGCTGTTGAACTGTGGAAAGACATTGCTATTAGGTTAGAGAAACTTGATGTAAAAGTGTGTCACGTAGATGCCCACATACCTTCATATCGAGCTACTGAGGAACATCGAAACAACCAACGAGCAGATGAGGCTGCTCGAGTGTTCCAAATAGACCTGGACTGGGACCATAAAGGTGAACTGGTTTTAGCTAAATGGGCCCACAGTGCTTCAGGTCATAAAGGCAGGGATGGAACATATCGATGGGCTCGTGACCGAGGGGTGGATTTAACTTTGGACACTATTGCGCAGGTTATCCACGACTGTGACATATGTGCCGCAATTAAGCAAGTTAGAAGGTTGAAACCTCTGTGGTATGAAGGGAGATGGTCAAAATATAGGTATGGGGAGGCCTGGCAAATTGACTACATCGCACTGCCTCAAACCTGCCAGGGTAAGTACTACGTGCTTACAATGGTGGAAGCAAGTACAGGATGGCTGGAAACATATCCTGTGCCTCATGCCACATCCCAGAACACCATTCTGGGCCTAGAGAAACAAGTTTTGTGGACACATGGTACACCAGAAAGAATTGAGTCAGACAATGGAACTCATTTCAACAATAGGAGTATTTTTACAGTGTTAAACCATGACACTGGGAATGAGGTTTTAGAAAGCAGTCCTGCAGAAAAGGACTTGGGGGTGCTGGTGGATGAAAAGCTGAACATCAGCCAACAGTGCACGCTTGCAGCCCAGAAGGCAAATTGCATCCTGAGCTGCATCAAAAGAAGCATGGCCAGCAGATCAAGAGAGGTGATTCTGCCACTTTGCTCTGCTCTGGTAAGACATCACCTCGAGTACTTGTCACGGCTTAGCAGTTTGGGCATACTCCAAACCCAATGACAGAATTTCCCACACACACACACAAAGGGAAGATAAAAGGGGAATAAAGGCTGGAGACTTTAAGTTGAAAACAATTGGATACAGATATTACTAACACAAGGGAAAGGTAATAATATAAAGGGTAAAGTAACAAATAATACAAATATATTCATATATATATATATATACACAACCCAATAGATAGCACGTGGCGAGCTGGTGATAACAAATAGCAGCACAGATAGCAGGAAGTGGGAAGAAAAGAGGGAGGAGATTCTGACTTTTCCATCTTTTATAGAGTATGGTAGGAAATGGGAGGGAATAGATCCCTCCCTTTGCGTTACGCCCCTCTCAGCATCCGAAAGCCCTCCTTCTTTATTTCTACCTGTTCAAAGGATGACAGTACTGCATCCAGCTCTGGAGCTCTCAATATAGGAAGGACATGAAGCTGATGAACTGGGTCCAGAAGAGGGCTATGAAAATGATCAGGGGTCTGGAACACCTCTCCTGTAAAGACAGGCTTAGGGAGCTGGGGTTGTTCAGCCTGGAGAAAAAGTGGCTCTGGGGAAACCTAATAGCAACCTTCCAGTATCTGAAGGGAGCCTACAGGAAGGCTGGAGAGGGACTGTTTGCAAGGGCCTATAGTGATAGGATGAGGGGCAATGGTTTTAAATTAGAAAAGAGTAGATTTGGATTGTATGTTAGGAAATAGTTCTTTACCATGAGGATAGTGGAAAAATGGATCAGATTGCCCAGAGAGGTAGTTGAGGCCTCATCCCTGGAGATATTTAAGGTGGGGCTTGATGAGGCTCTGAGCAACCTGATCTATTTGAAGGTGTCCCTGCTTACTGCATGGGGGTTGGACTAGATGACCTTTAGAGGTCCCTTCCAACCCAAATTATTCTATGATTCTGTGATTCTACTGTATGTTGAAAGTCTGAATGAGCAGGACCAGCTCGATTGATGGAAATCCTGCTGTTAATTAACCAGTTGGCTTGTGCCAAGTACTTGTCCCAATTTTTAAAGGTTCCACCACCCATTGCCTTTAGGGTAGTTTTTAACAGTCCACTGTACCTTTCAGTTTTCCCTGAGGCTGGTGCATGATAGGGGATATGGTATACCCACTCAATACCATGTTCTTTGGCCCAGTTACTTATAAGACTGTTTTTCTGTCCCATTGTCTGACTCAATTCTTTCTGGAGTACCGTGTCATCACAAGACTTGCTTCTCTAGGCCCAGGATGGTATTCTAGGTTGTGGCATGCGGCATAGGGTACATTTCTAGCCATGGCCATGTTATACTTGCTTCCACCATTGTAAGCACATAGCACTTACCTTGGCAGGTTTGGAGGAGTGTGATGTAGTCAATTTGCCAGGTCTCCCCATACCTATATTTTGACCATGTCCCCCCATACCACAAAAGTTTGAGCTCTTTAGCTTGCTTGATTGCGGTTTCACAATCGTGGATAACCTGTGCAATGGCTTAAATCCATCCCTCAGTCATGAGCCCATTGGTATGTTCAGTCTTGATGACCTGAAGTGTCATGGGCCCACCAAGCTAAAAATAGTTCACTTTTATGCTCCCAGTGCAAATCTGTTCGGAACTCTTTAATAGCCTCATCTGCTCATTGGTTGTTTTGATTTTCCTCAGTGGCTCTACTTAAAGGTATGTGGACATCTGGATGATGCACCTTTACATGAGGTTTCTCTAACCAAGCAGCAATATCTTGCCACAGTTAGAGAAAAAACAAGAGGAGCAGGCAGATTAACTCCTGGCTCTGAGATGAGTGTTACCGGTTTCTCTGATCATGGGCTGATTTATAGGACACCAAGCCTGATGGCAGTGTGTGGGGAAAGCCTTGCAGGAGAAGAAGGGCTCTGGGACAAGAGTTAGCAGGGCTCACTGAAAGAGCTTTAAACTAGATTTGAAAGGGACTGGGGATGAAATCAGGCTTACTAGAGAGGATCCTGGAAACAGCATGACAGCACTTGTGGGTTAAAGTGCTATCAAGGTCTTGCGATCTGTTGGCTCAGTGGAGAAGGCGGATGGTGATCCACGTGGCAGCAAAGACATGAGGGTTAGCAATAGGTTGGTAACTGTAGAAGTATCTGAGTGTGGTCAGGTGGGAATCAGGACTTCTGCCCCCCAAAAGGTGGCAAGGCCATTAGCCCAGATGAAGTGCATGTACACCAATACACACAGCATGGGCAACAGGAGGATCTGCAGACCATTGTACAGCAAGAAAAGTATGACAGTTGCCATTACAAAAACATGGTAGGAATACTTGCACAACTGGAGTGATGAAATTGATGGCTACCAGCTTTTCAGTAGGGATAGTCAAGGAAGAAGAGGTGGTGGTGGAGTGGCCCTCTATGCTAGGGATAGATATGAATGCTTAGAACTTAATGACGTTGATGACAGTGTTGACTGTTTATGGGTAAGAATCAAGGTAAAGGCTGACAGAATCATAGTATCATAGAATGGCTAGGGGTTGGAAAGGACCTTTAAGATCATCAAGTTCCAACCCCCTGCATGGGCAAGGACACCTACCACTAGAACAGGTTGCTCAAGGCCTCATCCAACCTGGCCTTGAACACTTCTAGGGAGGGGGCATTCAAAACTTTGCTGGACAACCTGTTCCAGTGACTTGCCACCCTCATAGCAAAGAATTTACTTCAAATATCTGATGTAAATCTCCCCTCTTCAAGGTTTAAACCATTGCCCCTTGCCCTCTCACTTCATGCCTGTGCAAAACCTCCTACCCCAGCTTTCTTGCAGGCCCCCTTCATGTAATGGAAAGCCACTATGAAGTCACCTCAGAGCCTCCTTTTCTCCAGGCTGAACAACCCCAACTTCCTCAGCCTATCATCATAGGGGAGGTGCTCCAGCCCTCTGATCATTTTAGTGGCTCTCCTCTGGACATGCTCAAGGAGATCTATGTTCTTATTATGTTGGGGACTACAGAATGGGACACAGTACTCCAGGTGGGGTCTCACAAGAGCAGAGTAGAGGGGGAGAATCACCTCACTTGAACAACTGTCTATGCTTCTTTTGATGCAGCCCAGGACACGTTTGGCTTTCTGGGCTGCAAGCGCACACTGCAGACTCATGTTGAGCTTCTGGTCCACCATCACCACCCCCAAGTCCTTCTCCTCAGGGCAGTCTGCAATCCTTTCTCCTCCCAGCCTGTATTCGTGCATGGGATTGCCTCGACCCAGGTGCAGAAACTTGCACTTTGCCTTGTTGAACTTCATGCAGCTTGCATGAGCCTACTTCTTCAGCCTATCAAGGTCCCTCTGGATGGCATCCCTTCCCTCTAGCTTGTTGACTTCACCAGACAGTTTGGTATCAGCAGAAAACTTGCTGAGGATGCACTTGATTCCACTGTTCATGTCGCCAACGAAGATGTTAAACAGCACTGGTCCGAGTACCAACCCTTGAGGAACACCACTCATCACACATCTCTATTTGGACACTGAGCCACTGATCACAATTCTTTGGGTGTGACCAGCCAGCCAGTTACTTTTCCAACGAGTGGTCCATCCATCGAATCCATATCGTTCCAGTTTAGAGACCAGAATGTTGTGTGGGACAGTGTCAAATACTTGGCACAGGTTCAGGTAGATGATGCCTGTTTCTCTTCCTTTGTCCACCAAGGCTGTGACCCCATTGTAAAAGGCTACCAAATTAGTCAGGCAGGACTTGCCCTTAGTGAAGCTGTGTTGGCTGTCAATAATCACCCCTTTGTTATCCGTATTCCTAAGCAGAGCTTTCAGGAGGATCTGCTCCATGATCTTGCCAGGCACAAAGGTGAGACTGACTGGCCTGTAGTTCCCTGGGTCTTTTCCCCATTTTTGAAAATGAGGGTTATGTTTCCCCTTTTTCAGTCAGAAGAAACTTCACCAGACTGCTCTGACTTTTCAAATATGACGGACAGTGGCTTTGAAACTTCATCCGCCAGTTCTTTCAGGAGCTGTGGGTGAATCGCATCAGGTCCCACGGACTTGTTCACCTTCAGGTTCTTTAGGTGGTCTTGAACTTGCTCTTCATCTACAGTGGGAGGATCTTCCTTTTCCCAGTCCCTGCCTTTAGCTTCTGCAACATGGAGGGTGTGACCAGAGTCCTTGCCAGTGAAGACAAAGGGAAAGTAGTCATTGAGTACCTCAGCCCTCTACATCTTGGGTGACCAGATCTCCTATTTCCTTCTGGAGTGAGCCCACATTTTCCCTCATCTTCCTCTTATCATTGACATAACTATAGAAACTTTTCTTGTTGTCCTGAACCCCCTTTGCCAGATCCTAACCTGATCTCTTGTTTCTCTGACTACTTCTCTGTACTTCTCCCAGGATATCTATCCTTTCTTCCATCCTCTCTAAACTGTTTTTACCCCTGTGTCCAGGAGTTCCTTGCTCATCCACACAGGCCTCCTGGCACTCCTGCCTGCCTTTCCTCTTTGTGGGATAACCGGAGCCACGGAAGACAAGTCTCATGCTATCATGGTCAACAAGTCTCAACTTTATTGAACTTTCGTTGCATTTTTATAAGGTCCTTAATCAGCTCATACATATTGCAAAAGCTAAGCTCCTCATTGGTTCTTAGCTACTGAAGTGAGTGTAGCTAGGCAATGGCCTTGAGGTTTCTAGAACATTCTTCTTGGGGGGCTACATTCTACTTACTGCTAATCACAGCATATTGTTTTCGTGTAACAGTTGGTGGCAAGGACACCTTGTCCTTGTCGCCTATAGGCTAATGAGCTGCACACGGTCATGACCTTTGTCTTGCAACCATTCCTCTGCAAAATCCTCCACACTTCCTCCATTTTCTTTAACTAATATTACAGTCCTGTTACTCGCAAGAGCTGACATCATCATTCTTTGAATACACTGTAATACACATGGCAAAAACGTAAGCAAAATAACTATCACTATTATAACAAAGAGAACTTTTTCCAACAGGGAAATTAACCAAGGGCTCAGGCCAAAGGATGCCAACCAGGAGGTAAAGGGATCAGAGGTCATCTGGAGCTTGTGCATATTATCTCTAAGGGTGGCCAACTGGCGGTGGATTGAATTTGAATGATCAGACAAGTTCATGCAGCACATGCCCTCGAATTCTTCACAGCCATGACCATGAGCCAAAAGTAAAAAATCTATTGCTGCACGATTTTGGAGTACAGCGTGTCGAATCCCTTCTACGTCCTCAGCTAATTCGCTAAGGATCTGCGATGTAATGTTAATTTGTTTTCCCGTCCAGCACGCTAATTTAGTCAACTGGGTTAAGGCTTGGACGGAAGCTACTCCTGGGGCAAGGATGCTAGCAAGAATTCTTTCAGGTCTGTCCCATAATACTACGTTGTCATCACAGTCCGGTCCCAGCTGCTGGGCCCGAGTTGCCCTTTTGTGGCGTGACTGTGTGCGATTTCGGCCAACTAAAGAGGTGATGCTAGGGACAAACATTGTCAGACGGCCTATGTAACAGGGGCCACCCTTAGGATATGCAGGTATTCCCTGCCATGCCCTATCTCCACAAATTAAAAAATATCCTTCTGGGAGTTCGCCTATTTTTGAGGAGACATTCTGAACCATCGCACTGTTCTTCGGGCAGTAAATTGAAAAATTATACTGACGGGTAGGAGAAAGGTCTACTGGGGATCCCTGAATATTTGCATTATAAGTGTAGGGAAAGATAAAGCAATAATTCGCGGGTGTAGAGCCAAGCAAATCAAGTTCTTGTATATAGGTAACATTCTTATATCAAGGACCATGATATTTTTCGTCTCTTCCTGGACACCCTTGATACCTTCTCATAATGTTGGGGCTATCATCGGTGGGTACACCAATAAGGCAGGTCCTAAAGGGGTCCGAAGGGGTGGCTAAGGAAAGGCACATACTATGTTGCCCTGTCTTGTTGGCCCAAGTGACCCACATGTTCTGCCTTTCTTCTACTTTCCCTATCGTTCCCCAGGGGGCGACGATGCCGGCGAGACTGCATAAACCAATGACAAGTGTCATCCCACTCCTGGGGCTCCACTTGCCATGCAACAGGAAAATAAACATTCTTTCCACAAATAAATTCTAATAACACCGAATTAACACTTGCTAAAAGCTGTTCTACAGTATACTTCAATTGCCACTTAAGGAATTTCTGCAACACCGGAGCCAGCAGGGGTCTCAGCGTCGTCTGGAGTCGGTATCGTCTCCGGGCCAGTGGACTGTTCATGGACTATAGCTGGACGAGTCCACTTTGCGGGGATCCACTTAGAACCTGCTGGGGTAGAAACACACACATAACCTCTTCCCCAGTAGAGTACTTGTGAAGGCTTTTGCCAGAGCCCTGTCGCAGGGTTCCTGTACGTTACAAAAATGGGGGGAGCTGGGCCGGTCTCTTTTTCTGCACAGTGATGGCTGCCTTCTTGGTCATGGTCTGGTACATCCAATGTAGGCCACGTTGTTGTCCAGGTCGTAGACGGGGCACAGGATGTCCTGGATGGAGATGACAGAGCAGGGGAAGGCCATGGCCGAGGTCACCTTCACAATCACTGAGTCCACTCCCTCAGAGAACTCATACTTGAAATACTGGGGCTGGGCGGCTGTGGCGTTGAAGCTGAACCTGTTGTTGGTCTGCAGGATGAAGTTCTCCACGCGGGTGACCCGCAGCTGGTAGGAGGTGTTGAGGGAGAGCGTGGAGACGTCCACGTAGAAGTGTTGGGTCTCCACCTCCTCCTTGGTCTGGGGCTGGCACAGCATGCGGCTCACCTCCTGGTGCTCCAGGTCGGCGCTGCGATGAGGTAGTTTGGAGGGGTGCAAGGGCTGCTAAGACCTGGCTTTGAGCTTTCGCCTGATTATCTATACTGTCCCCTATCTTTTGTAAGGCTTGTATTAAAAAGATTTGATTGCTCGCGGGCATTGCTGCCGCCTTATCCAAGATGTCTTGGACTGTCCAATTGCCAGGGGCTGTGGCTATTAGCGAACAGGTGGTGGGATTACCGTTCTGAATAATAACTTGCTTAATAAGGGCATCCTGCATGTGATCTGTAATACCCGCCTTGGTCAAGGCATTAATGATTTTGTCTACAAAGGACCCAAGAGGTTCTTCACGACCCTGTTTAATTCCCATATACATGNTGAGTGTAGCTAGGCAACGGCCTTGAGGTTTCTAGAACATTCTTCTTGGGGGGCTACATTTTCCTTGCTGCTAATCACAGCATATTGTTATCGTGTAACAGTTGGTGGCAAGGACACCTTGTCCTTGTCGCCTATAGGCTAATCAGCTGCACACGGTCATGTCCTTTGTCGTGCAACCATTCGTCTGCAAAACTCTCCACACTCTTCATGGGAACACATCAGTCCTGGGCACAGAGGAGGCGATCCTTAAAAATGCACGAGCTTTGTCCCATTCTACCCTACTAAGCAGATCCCTGAAGAGACCCAGTTCTGCCCTTTTAAAATCAAATGTGGTCAGTTTACTTCACACTTTCCTTGTTGCCCTAAGGATCTTGAATTCTACAGTGTCATGGTCACTGCAGCCTAGTCTCCCATTAATTTTTACATCGCTTACCAGCCTGTCTCTGTTGGTGAGAACAAGGTCTAGCAAAGCTCCTTTTTTGGTTGATTCCTCTACCATTTGGAGGAGGAAGTTGTCATCAATGCACTCAAAGAATTTCCTGGAGTGTTGATATTTTGCTGTGTTGTCCCTCCAGCATATGTTGGGCTGATTAAAGTCCCTCATGAGGACCATGGCTTGCAGGTGTGAAGCAGCTCTTATCTGTCTAAAGAGGCCATCATCCACTGGGTCATCCTGGTTGGGTGGCCTGTAGCAGTCCCCCACTATGATATCACTTGCCCCTGACTTCCCTTTAATCCTGAACCATAGGATCTCTGTCAGCTCCTCATCCATCCCCAGGTGGAGCTCCATGGACTCCAGCTGGTCATGGACGTAGAGGGTGACGCCCTCTTCTCTTTTGCCTTTCCTGTCCTTTCTAAAGTGTTTATACTCAGCCATCCCCACACGCCAGTCATTGAAGCCATCCCACCACATCTTGGTGATACCAATAACATCATAACCCTGAAGGCAGGCAGACGTGCAACTAGTCTTGTTTACTCCCCATGCTTAATGTGTTTGCATAGAGGCATTTAAGATGTGCCCCCTTCAAAGCAGCCTTACTGGCAGGGCTTATATCTATCCCTACAGATACTTTCCTGTAGGCCTGTGATTCTCTTCGAGGCCCAGGGCATCTCTTAGTGTTTGTGTCCTTAATGGGGATAACAGAAGACGTGAAGGCACGGACCCCGGTTGCTGTGCACAATCAGAATCATTTATTGTGTGGTTTGAGGTGCAAATTGTAGATCAAACAATAGATATTGGGATACTATATAAGTGTAACAAAGTGCTCTTTCTACTAACATAAAACCTTATCTACTCATTCCCACTGGAGTGACCTGGTACCAGGACATAACATTATCCAGGTGGCAAACTCCTTAGGTTATTTACAGCTCTTTGCTCTTCTTCAGGGTCAGTGAGTGCCAGGGAATCCACAGCATTCCTCTATCCCATGCAGGCCTGCTCCTCCGCTATTCTCCTACAATTCCCCATTTTTATATTTGAAAGAACCAAACGAACCATCTTTTCTTCTATCCTCCTGGTGTTTAAAATCACTTTAGCAATCAAACCAATAATTACCAAAATTATCATTCCTGCCACAATCATTAAACCTCCCAGTACCCAGATCCTCAAATTTAACCCTGTGAACCATTGTTTAGGATTTAACCAACTGTCCTGGTTTGAGCCAGGATAAGGTGATTTTCTGGTTTGTACTTTTGCTTTCAGCTAAGTTTCTTGTAAGTAGCTGCACTTGCTGAAATTAACAGAAGTTTCTCAGACAGTGTCTGCTTCTAGGACTGATAACACTGGATGTTTATAGTTACTGCTAGAAGTTGGTATGCAGACCCAAGGACACTGTTGCTTCTGAGGAAAACATTTTACCCTGCAGAAGGAGTAAAGAGGTCCCACCTGAACCCCTCCTCGGGGGAGGCCCGAGACAAGATAGATGCCAGAACTGACCAAACAGAGTATTCCATCCCATACACGTCATACTCAGTATAAATTTGAGGGATCACGAGGGTCGACACCTTTTCCTTCCTTTTCCCTTTCTTTCCCTTCCTGCTTCTCGTCCTGCCTTCCTTCACCGGGTTTCCCTGTGTGCTTCGGCATCCTGGGAGGATTCCATCCATTCATCTGCCTGTGGTCCTGATCCGTGCCAGCCTGAATCTGTGTGTTCCTGCCTCCAGCTCCCGACTGCTCCTGACCCCAGGGTCCAGCCTGGACTTTCCCAGGGCTGCCCTGCAGCCTCAGTGGTGACGTGAGAGTTATTGGGGGAAAGGGGGGAGGAACATGGGATCAATCTTTTCCTGTATATTTGTATATATTTAGTAATTTTTTCCTATTTATCATTCCTGTTTCATTAAAGTTGTGTAGTTTAGTTTCCAACCCATAAGTCTCTTTTCCTTATTCTCTCTTCTTTCCTTATCAGGGAGGAGAGGGGGATTAATATAAAAATCTGTTATTCGGTTTAATTGCCGGGCCAGTGTCAAACCGTGACACCAACTCAGATTATTCATCAATTGCCATATCTTGTCTGTGTGCATATCCTGTAATTGTAGCACTTGTTGCTCCATCTGATGTTTTAGGGCCTGTAGATGGTGCTTAACTGACCCATCAAAGGCTCCTTGCAGATGAGCTTTTACAATATCCCACTCATGTAATGAGCTGTTCCATTCTAAGGAACACAGATACACAGATCTCACTTATGATATTCCCAATCACACTGTAACATTAGATGTGTCTGCAATGCAGCTTGTTGTTCACCNAAACTGAAGCATAAGGAGAGGACTGGTGGATTTAACTTTGGACGCTATTGCGCAGGTTATCCACGATTGTGACATATGCGCCGCAATTAAGCAAGCTAAAAGGTTGAAACCTCTGTGGTATAAAGGGAGATAGTCAAAATATAGGTATGGGGAGGCTTGGCAAATCGACTACATCACATTGACTCAAACCCGCCAGGGTAAGCGCTATGTGCTTACAATGGTGGAAGGAAGTACAGGATGGCTGGAAACATATCCTGTGCCTCATGCCACAGCCCGGAACACCATTCTGGGCCTAGAGAAACAAGTCTTGTGGAGACATGGTACACCAGAAAAATTGAGTCAGACAATGGAACTCATTTCAAAAACAGTCTTATAAATAACTGGGCCAAAGAACATGGTATTGAGTGGATATATCATATCCCCTATCATGCACCAGCCTCAGGTAAAATTGAAAGGTACAATGGACTATTAAAAACTACCTTAAAGGCAATGGGTGGTGGAACTTTTAAAAACTGGGACAAGCACTTGGCAAAAGCTACCTGGTTAGTTAACACCAGGGGTTCCATCAACCGAGCTGGTCCTGCTCAGTCAGATCTTCTACACACAGTAGATGGGGACAAAGTGCCTGTGGTGCATGAAAAGAACCTACTGGGGAAAACAGTTTGGGTTCATCCTGCCTCGGGCAAAGGCAAACCCATTCGTGGGGTTGCTTTCGCTCAAGGACCTGGACACACTTGGTGGGTGATGATGAAAGATGGAGAAGTACAATGTGTACCACAAGGGAATCTAACACTAGGTGAGAATACCTAATTTTTCCTTGTCTAGTTTATTCAGTAGTTCATGGAATCTTTGAGAGTCCTGAACTTGTATCCCACATTAACTACTGTTATGTGAATTATTGCATAAACTAACAGTGTTCTGTGAGTGTTTTTCAGGATGATTTTGTGGTGATGAAACCAGAACTAGATTCATCGACTGGCATCCAGTAACTTCCTTGAAGTTAGCACCTGCAACTTGTGGACCACAGACATGAACTGTGACAATTGCTCCTTGTTTCAAGAATGTGCTACAACAGATGAACATCTACATTCATAGACTGAATTACTTAGTGAATTTTAGTACAGAAAGGTAGCAATGATTTTTGTATAGATGTACTTAGAGATAAGAGATACTAATGATTGGAGCATGACGAGAATGGTATGGAATAAGGGGTGGAATGTCCTGGTTTGAGCCAGGATAAGGTGATTTTCTGGTTTGTACTTTTGCTTTCAGCTAAGTTTCTTGTAAGTAATTGCACTTGCTGAAATTAACAGCAAGTTTCTCAGACAGTGTCTGCTTCTAGGACTGATAACACTTGATGTTTATAGTTACTGCTAGAAGTTGGTATGCAGACTCAAGGACAGTTCTCAGCTCTGAGGAAAACATTTTACCCTGCAGAAGGAGTAAAGAGGTCCCACCTGAACCCCTCCTTTGGGAGGCCCGAGACAAGATAGATGCCAGAACTGACCAAACAGAGTATTCCATCCCATACAGGTCATACTCAGTATAAATTTGAGGGATCACGAGGGTCGACACCTTTTCCTTCCTTTTCCCTTTCTTTCCCTTCCTGCTTCTCGTCCTGCCTTCCTTCACCGGTTCCCTGTGTGCTTCGGCATCCTGGGAGGATTCCGTCCGTTCATCTGCCTGTGGTCCTGATCCGTGCCAGCCTGAATCTGTGTGTTCCTGCCTCCAGCTCCCGACTGCTCCTGACCCCAGGGTCCAGCCTGGACTTTCCCAGGGCTGCCCTGCAGCCTCAGTGGTGACGTGAGAGTTATTGGGGGAAAGGGGGGAGGAACATGGGATCAATCTTTTCCTGTATATTTGTATATATTTAGTAATTTTTTCCTATTTATCATTCCTGTTTCATTAAAGTTGTGTAGTTTAGTTTCCAACCCATAAGTCTCTTTTCCTTATTCTCTCTTCTTTCCTTATCAGGGAGGAGAGGGGGATTAATATAAAAATCTGTTATTCGGTTTAATTGCCGGGCCAGTGTCAAACCGTGACACCAACTCAGATTATTCATCAATTGCCATATCTTGTCTGTGTGCATATCCTGTAATTGTAGCACTTGTTGCTCCATCTGATGTTTTAGGGCCTGTAGATGGTGCTTAACTGACCCATCAAAGGCTCCTTGCAGATGAGCTTTTACAATATCCCACTCATGTAATGAGCTGTTCCATTCTAAGGAACACAGATACACAGATCTCACTTATGATATTCCCAATCACACTGTAACATTAGATGTGTCTGCAATGCAGCTTGTTGTTCACCCAGCCAAATCACAGTAGCCTCTAGCACATCCAGTCTCACCAGAATTTCTATCCTCGGTCACATTTAGCAGCGCATGTTTAACTTCCTGCGCCATTTGAATAGATGTCGTTAGTGCTGTGACCAAAGCAGTCATGGAACTGATAATGACAGTTGCTGATTTAATGGCAAATATTAGCCATCCTAATTAAAAATTAGCCTTGTCCTTCTCTTAAGCTCTCCTGCATTGCTGTGTAACACTTTTATGATATGATCTAATCCATTTTCACTTTCCCATCTCCTAGTCAAGTTCACAGGAAACCACAGTTCAGACCTCCATCAGAACGGCATTACTAAAAAATTATTTTTTATATCTTCAGGCTGAATGCATGTCTTAAAAGTGATATTCTTAAAAGCTAATTCAAAGTAACTAGTTTGCTCCCTAATATCTAAATTGTCTACATTAATAATCCCATATACATAAGGATGAGTAGTACAGATAGTAGCCATAGAGTGATCGTAAGCACAAAACTTCATGGGATTATTGCCTTTGTTTCAAGTAAACTGAGTCTTGGTTCTGTTTACAAAAGACAATGCTGGTCGCCATAGATTAGCTTGGACTGTACCGCCAGAATGGTTTTGATACATCTGCAATATGGGTCCAGAATATCCATCTTTGTTCCACTCAGTAGAATCGACCTTCATGAATGCTCCATAGGGTCCCCAATCTATGATATCTGTATCTTTCACTCTATAATTCAAGTTTGCTCATCTAGGAAATAATCCCATTCATGGTTCCCAAGTAATTTGTGTGATTACATTCATTTGCTTAACAATTTTACAATAAGGATAATGAATTCTACGAGTTAAACTCTATTCTTGCCCTGTGACACCTGATAAATCAATACTAGTGTAGTTAGCAATCTTATCAGTCACATGTAAAGCTAACATATGTCATTGAGGAATAAATGTGATACAGAATGTGTGATTGTTAGCATTGGTAACACAGGCCAATTATCTCCTGTGTACAAGACATTATACAAAGTGACATTTTCTCTCGACTGACTCACTGTTCGCTGAACAATTCTACCAGCTATCATTCTTATCCTACTCGCCCTCCCATCCCTACAAATCCTATACATAGTAGATGAAATCGATGAGACAGACCTCACACTAAAAGCCGTCAGACACCAATGATACTGATCATACAAATACACAGACTTCAAAGACCTAACATTTGACTCATACATAATCCCCACAACAGAACTACCACTAGGTCACTTCCAATTACTAGTAGTAGACCACCGAGCTGTCATCCCAATAGAATCACCAATCCGCATCATCGTCACTGCCAGCGATGTCCTTCACTCTTGAGCAATACCCACCCTAGGCGTAAAAACTGATGCCATCCCAGGACGACTAAATCAAGCATCGTTTATTGCCACACGACCAGGAATCTTTTATAGTCAATGCTCAGAAATCTGCGGAGCCAACCACAGCTCCATACCAATCGTAGTAGAATCAACTCCCCCACTTTGAGAGCTGATCATCTCTGCTATCATCCTAACCATCATCCTAACCATTAGGAAGCTATACAACAGCACTAGAAAGAGGATCACCTACCTCCCTAATGATATGCCACAACTCAATCCAAACCCATGACTATTTATTATAATCATGTCATGACTAACTTTTTCACTAATTATCCAACCTAAGCTCTTATCATTCACTCCCAACAACACTCCATCAGAAAAAACCATAACACCCACAAAAACCACACTCTGACCCTAACCATGAACCTAAGATTCTTTGATCAATTTATAAGCCCCTACCTTCTAGGAGTCCCACTCATCCTTTTCTCACTGTTTCCCCAGCCCTACTCCTACCTTCTCCCCATAACCAATGAATTACCAACCAAGTATCCACCTTACAATCATGATTCATCCACACAATCACAAAACAACTAATAACCCCACTAAACAAAAAAGGGCACAAATGAGCCCTTATCTTATCCTCATTAATAATCTTCCTCCTTAAAGTTAACTTACTAGGAGTACTCCCATACACATTCACCCCAACCACACAACTATCAATAAACCTAGCACTAGCCTTCCCACTATGACTGGCCACCCTTCTCACAGGCCTACGAAACCAACCCTCTGCCTCACTAAGACACCTACCTGAAGGATCACCCACCCCACTAATCCCAGCTCTAATTATAATTGAAACCACAAGTCTCCTAATTTGTCCACTAGCCTTAGGAGTTCGCCTTACAGCCAACCTAATAGCAGGACACCCACTCATCCAACTCATTTCAACAGCTACCACAGCCCTATTCTCCATCATACCATCAACCCTAAATCGATTACATCACATTGCCTCAAACCCGCCAGGGTAAGCGCTATGTGCTTACAATGGTGGAAGGAAGTACAGGATGGCTGGAAACATATCCTGTGCCTCATGCCACAGCCCGGAACACCATTCTGGGCCTAGAGAAACAAGTCTTGTGGAGACATGGTACACCAGAAAGAATTGAGTCAGACAATGGAACTCATTTCAAAAACAGTCTTATAAATAACTGGGCCAAAGAACATGGTATTGAGTGGATATATCATATTCCCTATCATGCACCAGCCTCAGGCAAAATTGAAAGGTACAATGGACTATTAAAAACTACCTTAAAGGCAATGGGTGGTGGAACTTTTAAAAACTGGGAAAAGCACTTGGCAAAAGCTACCTGGTTAGTTAACACCAGGGGTTCCATCAACCGAGCTGGTCCTGCTCAGTCAGATCTTCTACACACAGTAGATGGGGACAAAGTGCCTGTGGTGCATGAAAAGAATCAGCTGGGGAAAACAGTTTGGGTTCATCCTGCCTCGGGCAAAGGCAAACCCATTCGTGGGGTTGCTTTCGCTCAAGGACCTGGACACACTTGGTGGGTGATGATGAAAGATGGAGAAGTACAATGTGTACCACAAGGGAATCTAACACTAGGTGAGAATACCTAATTTTTGCTTGTCTAGCTTATTCAGTAGTTCGTGGAATCTTTCAGAGTCATGAACTTGTATCCCACATTAACTACTGTTATGTGAATTATTGCATAAACTAACAGTGTTCTGTGAGTGTTTTTCAGGATGACTTTGTGGTGATGAAACCAGAACTAGATTCATCGACTGGCATTCAGTAACTTCCTTGAAGTTAACATCTGCAACCTGCAACTTGTGGACCACAGACATGAACTGTGACAATTGCTCCTTGTTTCAAGAATCTGCTACAATAGATGAACATCTACATTCATAGACTGAATTACTTAGTGAATGTTAGTACAGGAAGATAGCAATAATTTTGTATAGATGTATTTAGGGATAAGAGATACTAATGATTGGAGCATGACGCAAATGGTATGGAATAAGGGGTGGAATGTCCTGGTTTGAGCCAGGATAAAGGTGATTTTCTGGTTTGTACTTTTGCTTTCAGCTAAGTTTCTTGTAAGTAGTTGCACTTGCTGAAATTAACAGAAGTTTCTCAGACAGTGTCTGCTTCTAGGACTGATAACACTTGATGTTTATAGTTACTGCTAGAAGTTGGTATGCAGACCCAAGGACACTGTTGCTTCTGAGGAAAACATTTTACCCTGCAGAAGGAGTAAAGAGGTCCCACCTGAACCCCTCCTTTGGGAGGCCCGAAACAAGATAGATGCCAGAACTGACCAAACAGAGTATTCCATCCCATATACGTCATACTCAGTATAAATTTGAGGGATCACGAGGGGCAACATCTTTTTCCTTTCCCTTCCTGCTTCCTTTCCTGCCCTTTCCTCTCGTCCTGCTTTCCTTCGCCTGTTCCCTGTTTGCTTCAGCATCCTGGGAGGATTCCATCCGTTCCTCTCCCTGTGCTCCTGATCCGTGCCAGCCTGAATCTGTGTGTTCCTGCCTCCAGCTCCCCACTGCTGCTGACTGCAGGAGTCCAGCCTGGACTTTCCCAGGGCTGCCCTGCAGCCTCTGTGGTGACATGAGAGTTACTGGGGGAAAGGGGGGAGGACATGGGATCAATCTTTTCCTGTATATTTGTATATTTGTATATTTGTATATATTTAGTAATTTTTCCTATTTATCATTACTGTTTCATTAAAGTTGTGTAGCTTAGTTTCCAACCCATAGGTCTTTTTCCCTTATTCTCTCTCCTTTCCTTATCAGGCAGGAGAGGGAGATTAATAGAAAAATCTGTTACTCGGTTTAATTGCCGGGCCAGTGTCAAACCGTGACACTATGATATCATAACTACCTGACTGGGCATGGAGCTCCAGTTCCTCCTCTTGATTTCCCAGGCTGCTCCATACACTTCAGGAGGCTGATCTTTTGGTTCTCATTTAGGGAGACAGCTGAAGAACATTTTACACTCCTCTGGTTAGCCTGGTTTCATCCCAGATCAGTTGTAGTGGTGATGGTGGGGTGATCATTGCCATCTTAGAGTCCTCCCTGCAGGTCCTTCAGTTTAAAGCCCACCACCCCAAGCTGACTAGTTGGTACTGACGTGCCACTTCCAGGCTCCTCTCTAGTAAGCCCAGTTTTGTCCAACCCCCCTGCCATGGGCAGGGAGACCTCCCACCAGCTCAGGTTGCTCAGAGCCCATTCCAGCCTGACCTTAAAAACTTCCAGGGATGGATGGGGTTTCCACTACCTCTCTGGGCACCCAGAGTCTCACCAGTGTCTCACCACCCTCATGGTGAAGAACTTCTTCCTAATATCGAAGCTTAATTTACTCTCCTCTAATCTGATTCCATTCCTCCCTGTCCTATCACTCCCTGACATCCTAAAGTCCCTCACCAGCTTTCTTGTAGCCTCCTTCAGGTACTGGAAGGCTAAGGTCTGCTTGGAGCCTTCTCCTCTCCAGACTGAATAACCCCAAGTCTCTCAGTCTGTCTTCATAGGAGAGGTTCTCCAGCCCTCTGATCATCCTTGTGGCCACACTTTGGGTGCAGCCATCAAGGCAGTTCTTTATCTACCCATGGTCCATCCATCCATCAAACCCATCTTTTACCAGGTTGGAGACCAGGATGTTGTGTGTGACAGTGCCAAAGGCTTTGCTCAGGTCCAGGTAGATGACCTTGGTGTCTCTTCCCTTGTCTATTGATGTTGTGATATTCCCATAAAAGGGCCACAGGGTTTGTCAGGCACGTTTTGCCCCTGGGGAAGCTGTGATGATTATACCCAATCATGTCGTCATTGCTCTTCTGCTTCAGCAATGCCTCCAGGAGGATCTGCTCCATGACCTTACCGGGCACAGAGGTGAGACTGACCGGCCTGGCATTCCCTGGATCTTCCTTCTTTCCCTTTTTGAACATGAAGGTTATGTTTCCCCTTTTCCAGTCAGTGGGGATTTCACTGCACTGCCATGACTTTTGGAACATAACAGACAAGGCTTTAGCAACCACATCCCCCGTTCCCTCAGTACCGTTTTGTTCTGGTTTGGGCCAGGCTAGAGCTAATTTTCTCTCTTGTAATTTTGCTTTCAGCTAAGTCTCTTGTAGGTAGCTGTTCTTGCTGAAATTAACGGCAAGTTTCTCAGACAGTGTCTGATTCTAGGACTGATAATGCTCGATGTTTATAGTTACTGCTAGAGACTGGTATGCAGAGCCAAGGATGCTGCTCAGTTCTGAAGAACATCTTGTGTTCCAGAAAGAGAAAAAGAGTAAAGAGGTCACACCTGCAACCCTCCTTTAGGGGGGGAGCAGACAAGATAAATGACCAAAATTGACCAGAGTATTCTATCCCATACACGTCATACTCGGTATAAACTTGAGGGATCACGAGGGTCAAACCCCTTCCTGCTTCCCCTTCTTCCCCTGTCCCTGTTTGCTTCAGCATCCTGGGAGGATTCCATCCATTCCTCTGCCTGTGGTCCTGATTTGTGCCAGCCTGAATCTGTGTTCCTGCCTCCAGCTCTCGACTGCTGCTGACTCCAGGAGTCCAGCCTGGACTTTCCCAGGGCTGCCCTTCAGCCTCAGTGGTGACGTGAGAGCTATTGGGGGGAAGGGATTAGGGTTCGTGGTATCATTTTTCTGTATATTTGTATATATTTACTATTATTTTGTTTTATCATTACACTAAAACTGTGTAGTTTAGTTTCCAACCCATAAGTCTCTCTTCCTTACTCTCTCTCCTTTCTTTATCTGGGAGGGGAGGGGGTTTAATAGAGACCATCTGTAATTCGTTTAATTGCCAGTCCAGCATTAAACCGTGACAGATTTATTGGCGCTCAATGTGGGGCTTAAGCTTAGTTTGAATTCTAACTCCAGTGGGAGGATATCAAGATGGCTCTGCTGAGAGGGAATCAAAGTGTTTTCTTTGGAAATTTCACAGGGTTGGAAATCAAACCAGTCATGCTGTACCTTTGGATTTCAGGGTATGTGATATGTGTTTTTGCAGCTGGGATTTGTGTTACTTTGTGGTTTATTTTTCGTAAGAAATGCTTAAGAACCATCGTTCCAATATGCTCCTCAATATTGGTGTATATCATGGTGCATGGTGCAATAGTGTTTCATACAGAGATAAAAAACTGGGTTAGTAATTACACTTTCAGTTTTAATTTGGGAAATTTTACCACTCCATCATCTTTTGGGCTGACTCCACCGGATTTTAGTAGCAATAGCATTTCGTTTCTCAATCTTCTGGTGGGTGTTGTTAATTTTTCTCATATATTGGTGAGGAGTAAGGCAAAAACCCCAGTCATGAGAATGAATGTGCCTTTTCGGAGGCCGAGAGTTGCTGTTCGGAGAGTGAGGGCTGCCCCTGGTACAGAGAGCACCCCCCATTGCAGCCATTAAGAGGAAACACCCTCCTATGAGACAGAATCGAGGGAAACAGAATTCAGTAAGAGGAATCCTATGGGCACTCCTGTGTGAGTGCAGAGAGGACATGAAAAAGTGGGATCAGAAATCTAATGCTGTCCTNTTTCTTTCCCTTCCTGCTTCTCGTCCTGCCTTCCTTCACCGGGTTTCCCTGTGTGCTTCGGCATCCTGGGAGGATTCCATCCATTCGTCTGCCTGTGGTCCTGATCCGTGCCAGCCTGAATCTGTGTGTTCCTGCCTCCAGCTCCTGACTGCTCCTGACCCCAGGGTCCAGCCTGAACTTTCCCAGGGCTGCCTTGCAGCCTCGGTGGTGACGTGAGAGTTATTGGGGGAAAGGGGGGAGGAACGTGGGATCAATCTTTTCCTGTATATTTGTATATTTGTATATATTTAGTAATTTTTCCTATTTATCATTCCTGTTTCATTAAAGTTGTGTAGTTTAGTTTCCAACCCATAAGTCTCTTTTCCTTATTCTCTCTTCTTTCCTTATCAGGGAGGAGAGGGGGATTAATATAAAAATCTGTTTTTCGGTTTAATTGCTGGGCCAGTGTCAAACCGTGACAAAGACACCTACCTGAAGGATCACCCACCCCACTAATCCCAGCTCTAATTATAATTGAAACCACAAGTCTCCTAATTTGTCCACTAGCCTTAGGAGTTCGCCTTACAGCCAACCTAATAGCAGGACACCCACTCATCCAACTCATTTCAACAGCTACCACAGCCCTATTCTCCATCATACCAGCCATCTCCATCCTCACTGCATGCGTACTACTCCTATTGACCATCTTAGAAGTAGAAGTAGCTATAATTCAAGCCTACGTCTTCGTACTTCTACTAAGTCTATACTTACAAGAAAACATCTAATGGCCCACCAAGCACATTCTTATCACATAGTAGACCCAACCCCGTGGCCCCTCTTCAGGGAAGCCACTGCCCTACTCACCACATCAGGACTCATCATGTGATTCCACCACAACTCCGCAAACCTCCTATCCCTAGGCCTACTCTCTACATTCTTAGTCATGCTACAATGATGGCGAGACATTGTTCAATGTTCAACATTCCAAGGTCACCACACCCCACCAGTCCAAAAAGGCCTTCAATATGGAATAATCCTGTTTATTGCATCTGAAGCTTTCTTCTTCCTCGCCTTCTTCTGAGCATTCTTCCATTCAAGCCTAGCACCCACCCCAGAACTAGAAGGACAATGACCCCCCACAGGAATTCAACCCCTAAACTCAATAGAAGTACCACTACTAAACACAACCATCCTCTTAGCATCTGTCGTCACCGTAACATGAGCCCACCATAGCATTACAGAAGGTAATCAAAAACAAGCAACTCAAGCACTAACCCTAACAGTCCTTCTAGGATTATACTTTACATCACTGCAAGCAATGCAATACCACAAAGCCCCATTTTCAGTTGCTGATGGTATCTACAGCTCCACATTTTTCTTCGCCACAGGATTCCACGGTCTACATGTAATTATTGGATTCTCTTTCCTACTCGTGTGCCTCTTATGTCTAATCAAATTCCACTTCACACCAAGCCACCACTTTGGCTTTGAAGCAGCATCATGATATTGACACTTTGTAGACATCATTTGATTATTCCTCTACATAACCATCTACTGATGAGGATCTTGCTCTTCTAGTATACTCATTACAATTGACTTCCAATCTCTAAAATCTAGTGTAACCCCAGAGAAGAGCAATTAACATAATCACATTTATACTCATTCTATCACTAACACTGCTATCCTAATCACATTAAACTTCTGACTTGCCCAAATTACCCCAGACTCAGAAAAACTATCCCCATATGAATGCGGATTTGACCCACTAGGATCCACCCAACTACCATTCTTAAAACGATTTTTCCTCAGTAGCCATCCTATTCCTCTGATTCGACCTAGAAATTGCCCTGCTCCTACCACTTCCATGAGCAATACAACTCAAATCCCCCACCACCACCCTAACCTGAACCTTCACCATCACTCTTCTACTCACTCTGGGATTAATTTATGAGTGAACTCAAGGAGGCCTAGAATGAGCAGAATAGACAGAAAGTTAGTCTAACCCAAGACAGCTGATTTCGACTCAGCAAATCATAGTCTAACCTATGACTTTCTTAATGTCACTGATACACCTCAGCTTTTATTCAGCATTTACCCTAAGCACCTTGGGACTAGCATTTCACCAAACTCACATAGTTTCTGCCCTACTATGCTTAGAAAGCATATTGCTATCCATATATATTGCACTATCAATGTGACCCGCTGAAAAACAAGCCACATCCTCCACTCTACTGCCAATCTTAACACTTGCATTCTCAGCCTGTGAAGCAGGCACAGGACTAGCCATACTAGTAGCCTCTACATGAACACACGGTTCAGACCACCTACACAACCTAAACCTACTAAAATGCTAAAATACATCCTACCCACAATAATACTTCTACCCACAGCACTACTATCCCCACAAAAATTCCTATGACTCAACACCATCACACACAGCCTCATAATCGCCACTTTGAACCTTCAATGAATTTTACCATCATATTACCCATACAAAAACCTCACTCAGTGAACCAGAATTGACCAAACCTCCGCACCCCTAATAGTCCTTTCATGCTGACTACTCCCACTAATAATCCTAGCAAGCCAAAACCACCTACAACACAAACCCCTAATCCAAAAGCAAATCTTCATTACAACCCTCATCACAATCCAACCATTCATCATAGCCTTCTCAACCACAGAATTAACCCTATTTTATATCTCATTTGAAGCCACACTAATCCCATCCCTAATCCTTATCACATGATAAGGAAATCTGTGGGAGACAGGCTTGCAGAAAGCATCAGACGACTCAATATGAGTTAGCTGAAGCAGACATTTATTTTTAGGTTACAGCACTTATATATACTACTGACTTCCGTGCACAAGGATTACATGCCACGATCCTTTCAGTCATTGGTGCTTACAGGTGTCCACACGCCTTCGCCCTCTATTGATTGGTTATGCTTCACTGATCACGCGCCTCTGCTGATTGGTCACCTTAGATTCTAGCGCCCTGTTTTGTAAATATTTTTCCTCAAAGTTATAATATAACTCATACCCTAGAGGTGACTCCAAGGTCATTACACAACAAGCCATATCCTTTGGGCCTAATACTTGCTTGCATCCCAACATTTCCCCTGTTTTTCTTTTGCACAAGCTAAGCATGATTAATAATTTTAGACAAGCTCGTCTTAATACAACTAAAAGCAATACAAACAACAAATACAATAGCCAATATATGCAATAAAAGCTGCAACCCCTCCTTAATCAAGCCAGATAACCAGGAGGGGAGATCCCCAAAAGGCGTTGAAGCCAATTATCTAAAAATCCCTGACCCTGTTGAATTCTTTGGGTATGGTCTTTAAGATAACGTAAGGTTTTATGAATAGATTTGCTATGATATATAAGATTCATGCAACACATACCTTCAAAGTCTTCATACCCATGGCCCTGGACTAAGAGCAGAAAGTCAGTTGCAGCCCTGTTTTGTAACAAGGCATGTCGCACCCTATTCTGATCTAATAACAACTGCTCAAGCACGGAAGTGGTGGCATTACTTTGCTTTTTCGTCCAACAGGCCAGTTTAGCTAAATTAGGCATCCGCAGCAGCACCCCCTGGTACAAAAATAGATAGGAGCGTTCAGGCTGTCATACTCAACAGTTGTACATTATCATTGCAGTCAGGGGTCAAACTCAGCGATCGTCGAGCCCGAGCATTAGTAATGATCTTCCATTGCAGCAATGATGGAGCCAAAAGAGTAAGTTTGCCTGAAGAGCAAGGCCCCCCAAAAGCATTGGCAGGGACTCCTTGCCATGCGCGATCACCACAGATCAGGAATACGTCAGGCGGTAATGCTCTGGCGGTGTCGTTATTCCAAATCGTCAGGTGGTTCCCCAGCGTTTCAGCGCCCAATCATCCTAGGCCATATTGGGTCGGACGGCCCGCAATAAATGTTTCATTGGTCCCACAATAATCTCCGGGGTTCATGTGTTTGTAATTGTTGCTGTAAGACGAGAAATTCGTCCATCTGGCCCAATTTAAAGTTTTATACTGATTAGGGTCCGTAAGGAAAGACCCCGCAAATGTAAAACAGGTCTGGGTCCATAACCGAGGCCATGGCCAAACAGAAGGCAAATTGTCCAGTGGCATTGGCCCAGGAGACCCACAAGTTCAAGTGGGACCTCTTTACTCTTTCTGCAGGGTAAAATGTTTCCTCAGAGCCGAGCAGTGTCCTTGGTTCTGCATAACAGTGCCTGGCAGTAACTATAAACATCCAGTGTTACCAGTCCCAGAAGCAGACACTGTCTGAAAAACTTGCTGTTAATTTCAGCAAGTGCAGCTACTTACAAGAAACTTAGCTGAAAGCAAAAGTACAAACCAGAAAGTTACCTTTATCCTGGCCCAAACCCGGACACTGCATCTTCAGACAATGGGGGCAGCGTGTGAGGATGCTCTGGTCCAGGTGGAGTGTCCGCAGAATCAAGGATTCCCTTTACAACAGCCTTGGTCCATCTCGCAGGGATCCACTGCAGGCCTGTTGGTGTTAGGACACAATTATAACCTCTTCCAAAAAACAACACATCATCAGGACCCCTCCATTCTCCAGTCTTAGGGTCTTTATACATCACCCTGGCAGCAGCATTTGGCTGTATTTTGGGTAAAACCTGACTGTGCAATAGGGCCACTGGTTCAGAACCATCCCCAAAGATGCACAAATGGTTCATTACAAATAGTGCTTTGTTTAGGCGCTCTTGGATATCTGTCATTCCTACAAATTTTTCTACATACTCTTTTAACGTCTTATGAGTTCGCTCAATAATTGCTTGCCACGTGGGGGAGTGTGGGATCCCTGTTACATGCTTTATTCCCCATTGTTGGAACCAGTCCCTCATGGATTTGCTAGTGTACGTGGGTCCATCGTCTGTCTTTATTGTTTCTGGAACCCCCATTACTGCTACACATTGCGTAAGGTGCCGTTTCACGTGCAATGGTCTTTCGCCTGCTTGTGCCATGGCCCACACAAACCTTGAGTAAGTATCAATAGTTACATGAACATACTTAAGCCTACCAAAGCTTGATACATGCATAACATCCATCTGCCACATTTCCAAAGCTTTCAACCCTTGGGGATTGACCCCTTTGCCGATCCCAGACCCATGGTGACTGCATTGAGGACAGGTCTTGACGATTCCTGATGCCTCTACCTGCAAAATTTCAAAATCTCTCATCAGTCCCTTGGCATTTTGGTGAAACTGATCATGTGCCATCCGGGCTGATTCAAATTTATTCAGAGGGCATCTAACAGCTATAGCTGTAGAGACTAACGCATCCGCTTTTGCATTTCCCTGCCCTAACCCTTAACTCCACTGATGGCTCCGTATGTGTATCACACAATACGGCAAACTACGTTGTCAAATAGCTTGCTGGAGTTGTTGAAATAATTTCACCAGCTGCGGCCTACCGTCATCTCTTAGTACCGCATCCTCAATGTGTTGAGCAATACCAGCAACATATAATGAATCTGTTACAACATTCAAAGAGTACATTATCCAGTTATTAAATGCCCAACAAACTACAGTAAGTTCTAAAGTTTGCAATGTATCGTCAGCAATCCCTTTTATCTCCTACTTTTGACACTGATCAACAACCTTCCACACAATCGCCGCAGTTTTTGATAGTTTCCCCGCATCAGTAAAAATGGTGACAGCATCCACAAGCGGTATGTTTGAGCACAAAGGTACGCCCGCCCATTTTTGGGTAGTCAACAGGGTCCCAAGTTTCCCTGTCAGGAATTCTGTAGTTATGGACCCCGACCAACCCAATAAACAAAATTG
The DNA here is from genome assembly GCA_038090715.1 of Florisuga fusca. Taxonomy (NCBI): domain Eukaryota; kingdom Metazoa; phylum Chordata; class Aves; order Apodiformes; family Trochilidae; genus Florisuga; species Florisuga fusca. Next base: position 29,694 of record JAAWXA010000129.1, read on the forward strand.
CAACGGCTCTGAATTCCGTAAAGCCCGCTCAAGTCTAGAGGGCCCTAGTGGTATATGAATTGAATTTGGTTCGGTTCCTGAAATGGCCACTGTTCTTGTTCTAGCTTTCATAATTAAATCTGCCATGATTTCCAAGCATGATATGATGCTCTTTCTTGGTGTTATAGGACCAAATACCCATTCTAACAAGCATACCCTCTCCTTTTCTCCCCCGGTTTTCTTTTGCCATTGCACAATGACAGCGTTCACATAAGGGGCAGCCAAGAGGAGAAAAACAGAGAGCGGCACATTGGGCAGTCTCCGATGCGTCCACATAGTATTAACTTTATCTACAATAGACTGAAGGGTAGCACGCTGCACCTCAGAAAGAGCCACAGGCTGAACTGGATCCGTGCCTTTTAAGAGTGGCAATAAAGGTGCAAGATCTTCATTTTTTAATACTATTACTGGTCGTACCCATTGTAAATCCCCTAACAATTTTTGAGCATCATGCAATGTGTTAATATCCATGGAAATAGAAAGTTTCTGTGGGAGAATCACTGAATCTCATATGGTCCACCCTAAATATTTCCACGGTTGGGTAATCTGCAGCTTCTCAGGTGCAATTTGCAAACCAAATGCTGCTAATGTGTGCAAAATCAATTGGGTTTGGTCAGAGGTGAACGAGCACTGCTGACAAAATAGCACATCATCCATATAAAGATAGATAAGCGTCTTAGGCCATGCCACCTGCAGTGGTGCCAGTGCTGCAGCAACATACAACTGACAGAGGGTAGGACTGTTTTTCATTCCCTGTGGTAACACAGTCCACTCAAAGCGCTTTGCCGGCTCGGCATGATTAAGAGATGGGAGTGTAAATGCAAACCTTTGAGCATCATTGGGATGCAGACAAATCGTGAAAAAACAGTCTTTTAAATCTAAGATCAACAATGACCAATTTACAGATAACATTGCCAGATTTGGCAAGACAGGTTGCAGGGCCCCCATTGCCTGCATTTGCTCATTGACCTTTCGAAGGTCATGTAATAAACACCATTTCCCTGACTTCTTGGGAATAAATAATATCGGGGTATTCCATGGACTAACAGATTCCTGCAGATATCCCTGATTCACTTGCTCTTGTACCAACTGATGTGCAATTTCAAGCCGCTCCTTCTTCAGCGGCCATTGTTCCACCCAAACAGTCTTGTTAGTTAACCAAACGAGTGGCCGGGGTGGTGGTGGTTTCCCAATGGCAGCTATGAAAAAACCGTTCCCAAAGTGGATAAAGTTACGCCCATCTTTGCCATAGCATCCCGCCCTAAAAGGCCTGCAAGCCCTGGGGGAAGTGGACAAACATAGATCACTACAGATGCAACTGACTCTTCTGTAGAAATATGTATAGGAACAGTAGACATCCATGCTGCAGCCATACCCCCTAGCCCAGTGATTTCTCCAGCTGCCGCTTTTAATGGCCAATGGCGTGGCCAACACTCATGACTGATCATAGCGATGTCTGCTCCAGTGTTCAGTAACGACTGAACAGAATAGTGCTCCCCGTTATATGACAAAGTGACAATTAGCGTAGGGCGAGATTTTAATTGCAATGATAAACATGCCACTGGACCCGAAGAGCCAAAACTATGATCACCACGAATGCGTTCTGTAGTCTTCCCCAGAGACATTGTTTGTAACAAATTCAGTGGTATAACCTGGGCTATACCGCTTCCTGCAGGGATGACCACAGGTGGCTGCAAGGTATGAACCACTATTTGAACCTTGCCAGTATAATCGGCATCAATAAGGCCTGGTAAAACAATTAGACCTTTGATTCCCGCAGATGATGGGCCTAACAGCAAGGCTCCAAAGGAATCTTTTGGTTTATACCACCCGGTAGGGATTTTTTGAGGAGCTGTGTCTCCTCAAGTAACATCTACTGCCATTGCCAAGTTGATCCCAAGACTCCCGGCAGTGGCGGGAGTGCCCCACTCATGGCATTGGGAGTTATTGTTGTCCCAGCACGACCGCCATCCACGCTGGTCTTCCCGTTTCCCGACTTCCTACATGCAGCACTGGCATGTGTATTAGTCTGACAGGAGGTACACCATACTGGTCCCGTTTGGTACTGCTTACGAAAATGTCCTGACTTACCACACCGAAAACATTGAGGTCCTCCTTTACGGGATATATTTGGACCCTTCCTACCAGGCTGGGCAACTGCCATGATAAGCGGAGGGAGCTGTTGCAGTACCTCGGTTATGGGCTTATTTTGTTCTCTCACCCCCGTCCCTATTGCCTCTGCTAAAAACGCATTTTGTTGTTGTACTTGGGCTCTAGAGACACGCTCTAACATATCCGCCAAGGAGGCATCCTTAGGCAGTGTGCTTAACAACAATTTTGCTTTGCTATTTGCATTCTCAAACATTATAGTTTTTAAGAATTTTTTCTTTGTATCTCCTTCTATGTCGGGGTCAGCATCCAAGGCTCCCATCAATTGATTGATAAAATTGTCATAAGTTTCTCTATCGCCTTGGCTCACAGTTGCCCAGCTGGGACCTTTCTTATCCATAGGAATACGTAAAATGCCTTATGGACAGCCTCTGCCGATGCCCTATGGAAATCAGCTGGAAACTGAAGCTGTTGTGAAGTGGCAGCATATGCACCCTGCCCCATAAGCATATCGAGTTGAATTCCATGTAATACATGCCTCTGCTGTCTAGGCGTATTAACAACCTTTCTGCATTCCTCCCCCCATAATCTTTCCCAGGTAATATATTGGGATGGCATATACAATAACTTTGCCAGTGTCATGCAATCATTAGGACTTAATAATTCTGCACTAAACACATATCCAAGAATTTGCCTAGCAGGTTCACTTTGCAGTCTATATTGTGACACCGTAGCTCGTAGCTGTTGAAGCAATTTCCAGTCAAAAGATTTATGCGTCCCTACTGCCTGTCCCTGTGCATTAATGGAGTGTAGCACAGGGAATCCACAATGTGGTTCTAATGCCCCAACAGCAGCCCAGTCGCCCTCTAATAAGGCATCCCACAAGATTCCTGACCAGTTCCCCCCGTTCTTAGGGCGCAACAAAAGCCCCCCACCTGACTGAATAACCACGTCCTTCCCCAAATTCAGATTTTTCATATCTGTTAAGATGTCGACACTAGGTGGTGGTGGTGGAGCAAATGGCCGAGGAGGCAGGGGGGGTGCAGAAGGTGCCTCTGGACTCCAATCCTGATCATCATCGTGGTCAAAGGTGTCAGACCCATCATCCGGTAATGGAACCACTCTCAGGCTTCGTGGGCAGTGGTTGGACCCACCGACGTCCGTAGTGGCTGTGGGGGCTCCATTGACCCCACCTTCTTGCTGTACCTCGGCGGTGCTGCTGAGCACTGGGACCTGAACTCCAGGGGCAGTCGGGATTGCTTCAAAAAAATGAGTCTGTCCGCTACTCTCTGTATCGGCATCTAGTAGTTGTTGCACAGCCATAGCTACTTTCTTTTCTGCCTTATATTGTTTTAAATTATTAATAACTTCCTGCTATGTAGGTCCTAAGTCCTTTGCCTCTTTACTTCCGTCTATTGTCTTTTCCCAAAGTTTATCTCCCACCTCCCGCCACTCTGCAACAGAAAAAGGCAGCAAGGGTGTTTTAAAATGCCCTGCTTTTTGAGCCCACGTAAGCAAGTTTAATAACTTTTTCAGGGTCACGGCAGCTTCTCGCATAGCAAGGAATTCTAAAAACAACTGTTGAGTTGCTTCCTTCTCCATTTTTTGCTTACCGGCACCCGGGGTGTGCACTGTCCCTTCAGTGCTCATACACCTTCTCTCCCGATCCTGTCCTCTTGCAAGGGAATTACTGCACGGTCAGTAGATCTGACTTTCGCAGGTTGAGGTCTCGCTCATTCAGTCCGACTGAATTTTGTAGACCTAGGTCCCCGTTCAGGCACCAAATGTGGGAGACAGGCTTGCGGAAAGCATCAGACGACTCAATATGAGTTAGCTGAAGCAGACATTTATTTTTAGGTTACAGCACTTATATATACTACTGACTTCCGTGCACGAGGATTACATGCCATGATCCTTTCAGTCATTGGTGCTTACAGGTGTCCACACGCCTTCGCCCTCTATTGATTGGTTATGCTTCACTGATCACGCGCCTCTGCTGATTGGTCACCTTAGATTCTAGCGCCCTGTTTTGTAAATATTTTTCCTCAAAGTTATAATATAACTCATACCCTAGAGGTGACTCCAAGGTCATTACACAACAAGCCATATCCTTTGGGCCTAATACTTGCTTGCATCCCAACAGAAATCAACCAGAACGCCTAAGCGCTGGCATTTACTTACTCTTTTATACTCTAATCAGCTCCCTTCCCCTTTTAGTAGCAATCCTTCACCTTCACACACAAACCAGAACACTCCACCTCACAATATTAGAATTCAATGCCCCCCTACCCACTATCAACTCATGAACCAATCTGCTATCAAACCTAGCCCTCCTAACAGCATTCATAGTAAAAGCACCCCTAAACGGCCTACACCTATGACTACCAAAAGCCCACATAGAAGCCCCAATTGCAGGTTCCATATTACTAGCTGCCCTACTCCTAAAGTTCAGTAGATATAGCATCATATGAATCACCCTACTAACAGGCTGAATTCCAAATACCTTACACTACCCCTTCCTTACACTAGCCCTATGAGCAGCCCTTATAACCAGCTCAATCTGCCTACAACAAACAGACCGGAAATCACTCATCGCTTACTCCTCTGTCAGCCACATAGGACTAGTCATTGACGCAAGTATAATTCAAACCCACTGATCATTCTCAAGTGCAATAATCCTAATAATCTCACATGGATTAAACTCCTCAATACTCAGGGATACAAGGAGGGTCATTAATAAAACCTCTACGTTGGACTTTCGGAGGGCAGATTTTGGCCTATTCTGAAGACTAGTTCAGAGAATACCCTGGGAAACAGCCCTGGAAAACAAAGGGATCCAGGAGGACTGGACATACTTCAAGAAGCAAGTTTTGAAAGCACAGGAGCAGGCTGTTCCAGTGTGCCAACCAGTCTGGCTNTCAAGGCCAAGTGCCGGGTCCTGCACTTTGGCCACAACAACCCCATGGGGAGGCTCCAGGCTGGGCACAGAGTGGCTGGAGAGCAGCCAGGCAGAGAGGGACCTGGGAGTCTGAATTGACAGGAAGCTGAACATGAGCCAACAGTGTGCCCAAGTGGCGAAGAAGGCCAATGGCATCTTGGCCTGTATCAGGAACAGCGTGGCCAGCAGGTCCAAGGAAGTGATTCTTCCCCTGTACTCAGCGCTGGTGAGGCCACACCTCGAGTACTGTGTCCATTTCTGGGCGCCTCAGTTCAGGAAGGATATTGAGGTCCTGGAGCAGGTCCAAAGGAGGGCAACCAGGCTGGTGAAGGAATTCAAGCACAGATCCTATGAGGAGAGGCTGAAGGAGCTGGGGCTGTTCAGCCTGGAGAAGAGGAGGCTCAGGGGAGACTTCATCACTCTCTACAACTACCTGAAAGGAAGTTGTAGCCAAGTGGGGGTTGGTCTCTTTTCCCAGGCAACTATCAACAAGACAAGAGGGCATGGTCTTAAGTTGTGCCAGGGGAGGTTTAGGTTGGATATTAGAAACAATTTCTTTATGGAGAGAGTGATCAGACATTGGAATGGGCTGCCCCAGGAAGCAGTGGATTCTCCGTCCCTGGAGATATTTAAAAAGAGACTGGATGTGGCACTTAGTGCCATGGTCTAGTAACCGCAGTGGTAGTGGATCAAGGGTTGGTCTTGATGATCTCTGAGGTCCCTTCCAAGACATCCAATTCTAAAAAAAAAAAACCCCAAATAAAATACTATTTTGCTTAGCTAACACAAACTACGAATGAACCCACAGCCGAATACTTCTCCTTGCTTGAGGCCTTCAGCCCCAGCTCCCACTTATAGCAACCTGATGATTATTAGCCAATTTCACAAACATAGCTTTACCCCCAACAACCAACCTAATAGCTGAACTAACCATTATAATTGCACTATTCAATTGATCCCCACTCACCATCCTCATAACTGAAGCTCCAACATTCCTAACCACTTCATACACTTTATTTGGTTGAGTTTTGGATAGATGTAATGTGGGTTGATAGTGGGCTTTGTTGTGTGGTAATGAGTATGAATAGAACATCTCTTAATAAGCTTACACATTATCCCACTACTCCTCTTAATTCTAAAACCCAAGCTAATCCCAGGTACCTCCTCATGCAAGTATAGTTTTAATCAAAACATTAATCTGTGATCCTAAAAATAGAAGTTAAACTCTTCTTACCTGCCAAGGGGAGGTTTAAACCAACAAGAACTGCTAACTCTCGCATCTGAGCCTAAAACCTCAGTCCCCTTAAACTTTTAAAGGATAACAGTCAGTCCACTGGTCTTAGGAGCCACTCCTCTTGGTGCAAATCAAAGTAAAAGTAATCGAACCCACACTACTACTAAGCACACTAATACTACTCACAATAACAATCATCCTAACACCCACCTTTCCACCACTTACATCAAAAACTCTAAAAAACTCCCTCCACACCATCACATAAGCTGTAAAAACTGCCTTCTTCACCAGCCTAATTCCAATAACCCTGTTCATCTACTCCGGCACAGACAACATTATCACCAATTGGGAATGAAAATTCATCATAAACTTCAAAATCCCACTCAGCTTCAAAATAGACCAATGCGGGAGAACAGTGGACAACACGCAGATTAATATAATCGAAGTATTGCCATTTATTGAGAGTAGCAGGAGCCCTTTTATACACAGTCAGGTTGATAACATAATATAAGCATATTGCTGATTGGTACAGCACATTTTTCATATGCCACAGGGCACTCTCTAACTGGTTAAATACAACTCTTTATGTGTTGTCTATGCGATGCTTTCCCATCCTGTTATTCTTCTTTTCTGCTGCCATCTCCCTTATCTTTTGCCCAAAGCTGATCTTTTAGTAACCTTGCAGCTGGGCCTCAAGGCCCTTAGCTCACTCTAGCTAATGCTAAGTAGTCAGGATTGCTCACATGTCCATTTTATTCCAAAAACTCTCCAACAGACCAATACTCTATGACATTCTTACCCATTGCACTCTTCCTAACATGATCTATTTTACAATTCGCATCATGATATATAACATCAGACCCACACATCACAAAATTTTTCTCCTGCCTACTAGCATTTTTAATCACCATAGTCACATTAACTATTGCCAACAACATATTCCTACTATTCATTGGCTGAGAAGGAGTAGGAATCATATCCTTTCTACTAATTAGCTGATGATACGGGCGTGCAGAAGCTAACACAGCCATCCTCCAAGCGGAGGTATTATACAACTGAATTGGAGACATTGGACTAATCCTCAACATAGGACACAGGAAACTGTGACACATGACTAGCCTCAACCACAAACACCTGAGACCTTCACCAATTCTCCCCTACACAAACCCCAACCCCCCCCCACTAGGCCTCATCCTCGCTGCCACAGGAAAATCTGCCTAATTCGGACTACACCCTTGATTACCAGCCACAATACAAGGCCCAACCCCAGTCTCCGCCCTACTCCACTCCAGTACCATAGTAGTTGCTGGAATTTTCCTACTTATCCAAACCCATCCTCTATTATCCGACAACCAAACAGCCCTAACTATCTGCCTCTGCCTAGGAGCCCTGACCACCTGTGCCCTAACCCAAAATGAAATCAAAAAAATCATTGCCTTCTCCACATCAAGCCAACTCAGACTAATAATAGCTACCATTGGGCTAAACCTCCCCCAACTAGCCTTCCTACACATTTCAACTCATGCTTTCTTCAAGGCCATGTTATTCCTATGCTGAGGCTCAATCATCCACAGCCTTAATGGAGAACAAGGCATTCAAAAATAGGAGGACTACAAAAAATACTATCAACAACTTCTTGCTTAACCATCAGCAACCTTGCACTAATAGGAACTCCCTTCCTTTACATGCATAACAACATACACACCTGTAGAAGCGGACGAGGAGAAGACTCGTGCGAATCAATATGATTGATAAACAAGCTTCTAACTTTATTGCGCAGTTACAGTTCTTATATAGTGGTCGTGTGAACACACCCCCCAGCCACCTCGCACCAACATAACTTATTACTGGACACCCGGTGTGTTTACCTATAGAGAACGAATCCCAGCTGTGTGCACAATTCCATGTCTGTGTATAAAATCCCTTATCTAAGGCCAATGACATCGGCCCTTACTGCTAACCTTACACAGGTAAACACACCGGGTGTCCAGTAATAAGTTATGTTGGTGCGAGGTGGCTGGGGGGTGTGTTCACACGACCACTATATAAGAATTGTAACTGCGCAATAAAGTTAGAAGCTTGTTTATCAATCATACTTATTGTACGAGTCTTCCCCTGTGCCGCCTCTACAGTCGTGATCCTTGTTATTATTTTAATATTTTGTTTATGAGGAAATCTCAGCCTCTGCTTCAGAGACGACGCCTAGAATTACAAGCTAACACGTTTTGAAACAAACAAGTTACAAGGATTTATTTTCAGGGAAGGTACAGGAAAAAAATAAAGGGTAAAGGGAAAAGGGGAAGGGAGTCAGATTCGGTTACCGCGTTGCTGTAGCAGTATGAAGAAAAAAAAACTGCTCTGCCTCTTTTGCCTCAGGGCTTTTTGTCGCTCTGTGTCAGGTTGGCGAGGTTACTAGAACCGGCTTCCACGAGGTTCTTCGGGGCTCGCTGGTTCACGCGTGGTTTCTCCGTGCTGTGGGCTGGCAGGCAGGAAGGCAGGCTTCTCCTAGGTTCTTTTCAGGGGTATTTTTATAATGAAAATGGGGACCGGGCCCCCCTTGTTTTCTCCCTTGTGCGAGTTATTGATAAACCAATAGTTTCGGAGCGGAGCATTCTTCCAGAGACAAGTTATCAGGGGGGAGGGTTAGATATGTTAATTCCCTGATGTCTAGCCCAAAATGCCAGGCCCAGGAGACTTGTTTTTCCTGTTTACTGTCTTTAGATGTGTAAATGTGTTTGATATGTAAGCTTAAGAAAGAAACTTACTCAAGAATCAGTTATTTTTTTTAAGTGTTTACATCAAACCTCCTTTCAGGTAGTTGTAGAGAGTGATGAGGTCTCCCCTGAGCCTCCTCTTCTCCAGGCTGAACAGCCCCAGCTCCCTCAGCCCCTCCTCACAGGACTTGTGCTGGAGTCCCTTCACCAGCCTGGTTGCCCTCCTTTGGACCTGCTCCAGCACCTCCATCTCCTTCCTAAACTGGGTGGCCCAGAACTGGACACAGTACTCGAGGTGTGGCCTCACCAGCGCTGAGTACAGGGGAAGAATCACTTCCTTGGACCTGCTGGCCACGCTGTTCCTGATACAGGCCAAGATGCCATTGGCCTTCTTCGCCACTTGGGCACACTGTTGGCTCATGTTCAGCTTCCTGTCAATTCAGACTCCCAGGTCCCTCTCTGCCTGGCTGCTCTCCAGCCACTCTGTGCCCAGCCTGGAGCTCCCCATGGGGTTGTTGTGGACAAAGTGCAGGACCCGGCACTTGGCCTTGTTGAACCTCATCCCGTTGGAATCAGCCCAACTCTCCAATCTGTCCAGGTCCCTCTGCAGAGCCCTCCTGCCTTCCAGCTGATTGACACTCCCCCCCAACTTAGTGTCATCTGCAAATTTGCTGATGATGGACTCAATCCCCTCATCTAAATCATCAATCAAGATATTAAACAGAACTGGGCCCAACAGTGATCCCTGGGGGACACCACTAGTGACCGTCCGCCAACTGGATGCAGCACCATTCAGCACCACTCTCTGGGCCTGGCCCTCAATCAGATAGCATTGGCAAGTTAGTTGGGCAAGTATATATAATAGGCTCATAGCAGTCATTAGCATTCTCCATGTTATTAAATGATAGAGTGAAAAATCTTGACCAGCGACCTGCGCCTTTGTCATTTCATCACCCAGTTTTTGCCATTCCATAACTTCATAAGCCCCTGATTCTGGATACCATGGGCAGTTACAATGTATCCATAGTAAAAACTTCATAATGAAGCTGCTGGGATCGGGTTGCTGACTGACCCACCTTAGTTCTTCCCCTGGCCACAGTCCTCAATTACCTTTCCTCGAGGACGAATGCGTCTTTGCTCACCTTCCCGTTCGGGTCACTGGGGGGGTGTCTTCCCAGAATTGCAGAATTTTCCTGAGTCCTTCACTTTCTTCTTGAAAGCCTCATACGGAGCGCCATATGACAGAAGACATGAAGGGACGGACCCCGGCTGCTGTGCACAATCAGAATTGTTTATTTTGTGATTTGTTACACTTATATAGTATCCCAATATCTATTGATTGATTTACAATTTGCACCTCAAAGTGCTCTTTCTAATAACATAAAACCTTATCTACCCGTTCCCACTGGAAGAACCTGGTACTAGGACATAACATCATCCAGATGGCAAACTCCTTCGGTTATTTATAGCTCTTTGTTCTTCTTCACGGTCATTGAGTGCCAAGGAATCCACAGCACTCCTCTATCCCATGCAGGCCTGCTCCTCTGCTGTTCTCCTACAGGGTAAAATTTTTTCTTGAGCTCATCTACCGGTTCCACCCCTAGCATCACCATGCCACCCCTAGACTCATCTCTAGTGGTCACAGTTTTATCCCCTTCCCCCTTCAAACCTAGTTCAATGCCCTGTTGATGAATAAAGCAGACATCATGGTGGGAGTTTATTGTAGACCACCCAACCAGGATGTAGAAGCTGACGAAATACTCTATAAGCAGCTGGGAGAGGTGCGTAATCACTAGCCCTTGTTCTTGTGGGCGACTACAACTTCCCAGATGTCTGCTGGAAGTACAACACAGCAGAGAGGAAACAGTCCTGGAGGTTTCTGACTCAGTTGGTGAGTGAACCAACAGGGGAAGGTGCCCTGCTGGACCTGCTCTTTCTGAACCGAGAAGGACTAGTAGGTGATGTAATGGTTTGTGGCCGTCTAGGGCACATCGATAATGAAATTATAGAATTCTCTATTCTTAAAGATGTTAGGAGGTGGGGCAGAAGAACTGCGACCTTGGATTTCCAAAAGGCAGATTTTGATTTGTTTAGGAGGCTACTTGATAGAATCCCTTGGGAAGTAGCTCCGAAGAGTATAGGAGTCCAGGAAGTCTGGTTACTATTTAAGAAAGTCTTAAAGGCACAGAACCAATCTGTCCCCATGTGCTGTAAGGCAAGCCAGTAGAATAGAAGACCAGCCTGCCTGAATAAGCAGTTTTGGCTACAACTGAGGGAAAAAAGGAGAGTTTATGGCCTTTTGAAAAAGGGTCTGGCCTCTCATGACAACGACAAAGATGTTGTGAGGCTATGCAGGGTGACAATTAGAAGGTCCAAAGCCCAGCTAGAAATTAATATGGTTTCTGAAGTAAAAGACTCTTGTGAACGCAGTGAGAAAAAATTAGAGAGGAGAAAAAAGTTGAGGCTGGGTGAGACATATACTCGGTGGTAATATGTCTGACTTTATTTATCAGCAGTGCTCTTTTATAGTGCAAAGTAAACATGGCATCATGACAAGGTGGATTATGTTTTAAAAGCAAGATACAATAAACAGAGACCATGGTCTTGCTAGCTACATACATTGTTTACAGCACTTTCCCACAACAGAACATCCTGAGAAAACCAGGAGTTGATAGAATCCATAATACCTTTGTTTAGAGCAGGTATCTTCCAAATTCCTTACTATCTTTTCTTGCGATGAGCCTTTCCTCATATCTATTTTTCTGGCAGCAAGCCTTGCCTTGCTGCTATCTTCAGCTGGCCTTACTTTGCAGCAGGAGATCCTGCCTCTTCGCTAGCTTTCAGGTCTCTCAAATTATTGAGGTGGCTCTCCACAGAAGACAAAAATAAAAGTTTTTACAAATAAATTAGTAGCAAAACAAAGACCAGGGAGCGCCTCCATCCCCTACTGGATGCAGGAGGAAAGATGGTAATGAGGGATGAGGAAAAGGTTGAGGTGCTTAATGCCTTCTTTGCCTCAGTCTTTAGTAATAAGATGAATTATACTGAGGGAGTTCAACCCCTCAAGCTAGGAGACAGGGAGCATAATGACCTTCCCACAATCCAGGAGGAGATGGTCAGTGATCTGCTGCACCAGATAGACATACACAAGTCTACAGAGCTGGATGGGATATGCACAAGGGTGCTGAGAGAGCTGGCAGGAGTGTTCACCAAGCCACTTTCCATCATTTATAAGCAGTCCTGGCTGACCAGGAAGGTACTAGCAGATTGAAAGTCAGCCAATGTCACACTCATATAGATGAAGGGATGGCAGTATCATCCAGGAAAGTACAGTCCTGTCAGTTTGACTTCAGTGCAGGGGAAGGTGATGGAGCAGATGATTCTGAGTACTATTATACAACACATGCAGGAAAACCAAGTGATCAGGCTCAGTCAGCATGGGTTTACGAAAGTCAGGTCCTGGTTGACAAAACTTATCTCCTTTTATGACAGGATGACCCAATTGGATGAGGGAAGGGCTGTGGATGTTGTCTACCTTGACTTTAGCAAGGCCTTTGACACAGTTTCCCACAACATTCTCCTAGAGAAGCTGGCTGCTCATGGCTTGGATGGGCATACGCTTTGCTGGGTTAAAAACTGGTCGGATGGCTGGGTCTAAAGAATTGTGTTAAATGGAGTTAAATTCAGCTGGAAGCTGATCACAAGTGGTGTTCCCCAGGGCTGTGCTGGGGCTGCTCCTGTTTAACATCTTTAATGATGATTTGGATGAGGGGATAGAGTGCACCCTTAGTAAATTTGTAGATGACACTAAGCTGGGTGGAAGTGTTGATCTTCCTGAGGATAGGGAGGCTCTACAGAGGGATCTAGACAGGCATGATTGATAGGCCAAGTCCAATTATATGAGTTTCAACAAGGCCAAATGTTGGGTCCTGCACTTCAGCTACAACAACCCCCAGCAGGGCTACAGGCTTGAAGAGGAGTGGCTGGAGAGTGCTGATTGACAGACGTCTGAACATGAGCCAGCAGTGTGCCCAAGAAGGTCAAGAAAGTAAATGGCATCCTGGCCTGTATCAGGAAAAGTGTAAATAGCAGGACCAGAGAGGTGATCTTACCCTTCTACTCACCCTTGTCACAAAATTGTCACAGCTGGAAAAGACCTCTAAGTTCACTGAGTCCAATCATCAGCATCCCCCCAAATAAAATATATCTATCAATATCTGTATCACCATGACCACTAGAGCCTGTCCTGAAGTTCTTCATCTACATGTTTTTTAAATACTTCCAGGGATGGTAATTCCTAGTCTCTAGGTAAAGAAATTCTTCCTAATATCTAGTCTGAAGGTTTTTAGTTGTAGAGAGCAATAATGTCTCCTCTCAGCCTCCTCTTCTCCAGACTAAACAATCCCAATTCCCTCAGCCTCTCCTCATAGGACTTGTTCTCCAGACCCTTCACCAGCTTTGTTGCTCTTCTCTGGACTCATTCCAGCAGCTCAATGTCTTCCTTGTAGTGAGGGTCCCAGAACTGAACACAGTAGTGCAGTCTCACCAGTGCTGGATAAAGGGGCACAGTCACTTCCTTAGTCCTGCTGTCCACACTATTCCTGCTACAGGACAGGATGCTGTTAACCTTCTTTGGCCACCTGGGCACACTGCTGCTCATATTCAGATGAGTGTTGACCAACACCCCCAGGTCCTTTTCTACCAGGCAGCTTTCCAGCCAATCTTCCCCAAGCCTGTAGTGTTGCATGGGGTTGTTGTAACCAAAGTGCAGGACCTGGCACTTGGCCTTGTAAAGCCTCATTTTATTGACCTTGGCCCACTGGTCCCACCTGTCCAGGTCCCTCTGCAGAGTCTTCCTACCCTCAAGCAGATCAACACTCCCACCCAACTTGGTGTCATCTCCAAACTTACTGAGTAAGCACTCAATTCCTTCATCTAGATCACTGATGAAGATATTGAACAGGACTGGCCCCAAAACTGAACCCTGGGGAACACCACTGGTGACCGGCTGACGACTGGATTTAACTCCACTGACTACAACTCTCGGACCAGCCATCAAGCCAGTTTTTAACCCAATGAAGACTATATGTATCTAGGCCATAATCTGCCACCTTCTCTAGGAAAATGCCATGGGAGACAGTGTTAAAGAATTTACTGAAGTCCAGGTAGACAATGTTCACAACATTCCCCTTGTCCATTAAGTAGGTCACCTGGTCATACAACAAGACCAGGTTGGTCAAGCAGGACCTGCCTTTCCCGAACCCAATCTGTCTGGTCCTGATCCCCTTGTTTACTTGCACTTGCCATCTGAGCTCACTCAAGATGAATTGCTCCATACTTTTTCTGGGCACCGAGGTCAGGCTGACAGACCTGTAGTTCCCAAGATTCACCTTCTGGCCCTTCTTGTAGATGGGTGTCACAATGGCAAACCTCCAGTCATCTGGGACTTCCCCTGTTAACCAAGATTGTTGGTAGATGGTGGAGAGGGGCTTGATGGGTTCCTCTTCCAGTTTCCTCAATACTCTTGGGTGGATTCCATCCAACCCCAAAGACTTGTGAGTGTCCAGTTGCTGTAGCAGATCATTAACTGCTTCCTCCTGGATTATGGGGGGTTGTGCTGCTCTTTATCTTCTATCTCAGAGGGATGAATACCCTGGGGGTGGCTGATCTGACTAATGAAGAGAGAGGGAAAGAAGACATTAAGTATCTCTGCCTTTTCCTCATGCTTGGTGGCAGTGTTTCCCTCCATATCCAACAAAGGATGGAGATTCTCCCTGGCTGTTTTTTTGTTAATGATGTATTTGTAAAAACTTTTTTTGTTGTCATCCTGGTTTGGGACAGGGTAAAGGTGATTTTCTAGTTTGTACTTTTGCTTTCAGCTAAGTCTCTTGTAAGTAGCTGCACTTGCTGAAATTAACAGCAAGTTTCTCAGACAGTGTCTGCTTCTAGGACTGATAACACTCGATGTTTATAGTTACAGATAAAAAATGGTATGCAGAACCAAGGACACTGCTCAGTTCTGAGGAACATTTTGCCCTCCGGAAGGAGAAAAGGAGTAAAGAGGTCACACCTGCAACCCTCCTTTAGGGAGGAGAGGACAAGACAGATGACCAAAATTGACCAAACAGTATTCTGTCCCATACGTGCCATACTCGGTATAAACTTGAGGGATCACGAGGGTCAAGTCTCTTCCTCTTCACCCTTCACCCTTCCCTTTGGCCCTTCTTTGCCTGTCCCTGTTTGCTTCGGCATCCTGGGAGGATTCCGTCTGTCTGCCTGTGGTCCCAATCCGTGCCAGCCTGAATCCATGTGTTCCTGCTTCCAGTTCCCAATTGCTGATGACTCCAGGAGTCCAGCCTGGACTTTCCCAGGGCTGCCCTGCAGCCTTGGTGGTGATGTGAGCGTTATTGGGGGGAAAAGGGACGAGGGATGGGGTATCATTTTCCTGTATATTTGTATATATTTAATGATTTTTCCTTTTTTTTATCATTACTGTTTCATTGAAGCTTTGTAGTTTAGTTTCCAACCCATAAGTCTATTTCCCTTTATTCTCTCTCCTTTCTTTATCAGGGAGGGGAGGGGGATTAATAGAGAGCATCTGTCATTCGGTTAATTGCTGGCCTGGCATTAAACCATGACAAAGAACTTGAGCTGAGCTATGCGTTTCATGCCTAACATCGCCATGCCAACGCCTAGGCTCTTCTTTAGTGGGTACGGTTTTATCCCCTTCCCCCTTCAAATCTAGTTTAAAGCCCTCTTGATGAGCCCTGCCAAATCCTGGCCAAGAAACCATTTCCCTGTTGTGGATAGTTCTGCTCCATCTTGTGCCAGCAGGTCCAGTGCCATATAAACATCCCTATGACCAAAGAACCCAAAATTCAACCTATGACACCATCCTCTAAGCCACATGTTAATCATTTGTGCTTTCCTGTTCCTTTCAGCATTCCCTGGCACTGAAGGAATTGAGGAAAACACCACCTGCTCTCCCGATTCCTCCACCATTCTTCCCAGTGCCCTGAAGTCTCTTTTTATTGCCTTAGGACTTCGCTTGGTAATATCATCACTGCCCATCTGCATGACCAGTAATGGGTAGTAATCAGAGTGTCTTAGCAGAACTGTGAGCTCTGTAACACCTCTGTAACATTACTGACCCAAGCCCCAGGGAGACAGCAGACTTCCCTGTGAGATGGGTCTGGCTCAAACACTGCACCCTCTGTTCCCCTCAGAAGGGAATCCCCTATGACAATTACTCTCCTTTTATTTTTTAAAGGAGCAGTCCTGATGCGTGAGGATGCTTGCCTCGACAGCTCCCTGGATGGACTTTTATCAACATCCTCATTTGACATGTCCTCCATTTCCAGCAGCCCATATCTATTATGCAGGGGCAACTGGAATGGAAGGAGAGGTAGGGAAGGAATTCACCTGCTGCCCTGAGCAGGGACCTATGTTCATTCATGGCCGTCTCTTTAGTTCCCTCCTTCTGCCTGGTGACTAGAGGGTGGGGGATCCTCTGCTTGTGGCAGCTCCACCTGCTGCCTCTATCTTAAGGCCAGCAGGTTATGATTCCACCAATCTCTCTCCCTTTCACATTCCCAAATGCTCCTCATCGTCTCCACCTGCTCTTTCTGTTCCACCACCAGGCTGAGCGGGTCATTCACCTAGTCACAGCATATAGAAGTGTTGTCACTGCTTTCCTCTGGTGAGAGTGACAGGCTCAGACATTCTGTGGAGTCTGACACCTAAACAGCCATGTGCCTCTGGGGCAGCCCAGTCTGAGTCAACACATTCTTCTTGGCCATGGCTTTAGCACGAGTGGACACCATAGCTAAGTTGTCTTCTAGGAGGGAGATGACAGCAGTTGACCTTGCCTCCTGCCCTGCCCTGTCCACAAGCCATGCCTGTGCAAACTGCAGTGCAAACTGCTGTGCCATGCCCTTCTGACATGCCACGCCCTGTTTGTCCACCCTGTTCACTGTGCTCCTGGGTCTTTTGTGCTCCCTAATGTCTGCTCTTGTACATGACAGGAGTTGGGCTGCCACCACTTCCGAATGAAATGAGTAGGGGTATAATTGAATCCATGTTAAAAGTTCTCTTTCTGTACCTGGATATGAAAAAACCCCTCTATTTTTACTTTCTAAAATGGGTATTACTTAGCTCTTTCTTTTTTTTTCCTATAAGATATTCTTGTTGATTTACTTTTGTCTCAGAGAAACTCAAGTGGGAGAAAAATTTACAAGAGTATTTTTTGGTAGATATATCTCACAAGATTTGAGCCATGCTCCACCTTCTGAAAATTCACTCTAAGGCATCTTTCACATGATAATTTTCTTAGGTGTGGTCTGTGATCATGTCTGTAGAGGTTTTGTATTGCTAAGCATGAATTAGAGCATGACTATGTCACAATTTCAGTATGAGGAACTAAAGGAGGATTTTCAGACTCTGAGAGGGGTGGAACACAGAGGGGTCTATTCCCTCCCATTTTCTGCCCATGCTCTATAAAAGGCAGACCAGAAGCCTCTCCTCTCTTTCACCCACTCCTTGCTTCACTGCTCTTCTCCTGTGCTCCTTTACCATCATCTCGCCACATGCTCTTCAGAATTCACATCTATTGGGTTCTGGGAAGAGATGTGGAGCTTTCTTCTGAGTTGGCCCTGCTGCAGGGGGCCCTCAGGCACCTAACCCGGCCAGCATTGAGATTGGGTTGTATATATATTTGTATATTTGTTCGTTATCCCATATGTTACTGCCTTTCCCCTGTTCTAGTAAACCTGTTTCGGTTTTAATTTCCAACTTTAGGTCTCTTGTCCTTATTCCCCTTTTATGTTCCCTTTGGAGGTTGGAGGGGGGGTATTTGTAATAGAGAACAATTTTGTCTTCTGGTTTTTGTTCCACCCAAACCACTAAGCCGTGACAGACTGGTACTTAGTGTGTTTTGTGTAATTACTCTATTTTTTCATGTATAAACATATCCTTCTGTTTCATAATATTGTAACCTGTGTAATGCTATGGTCCTGCCATTTGTGATTCTATAGCCTGATTTCCACTTGCACATCTTTGCTCTTTCACCCAAGATGCTGACGCAATGTTTTCCAGAAACCCTGTGTCAGTATTTCTCCCTTATTCTCATGCTGTTCTCATGGCCTTGTACCTGCACACTCCAATACTCTCATGGCAGATTTTCATGGGAAGTGAAGGCCACTGGTGTAAGAATCACCCCTTTCACCTTCTGCTCCTTGTTTTGTTTACATTTAGTTTATATTAAGGGAAAAGACAAAGAATATAAAGTGTAGATAATAGTCATTTAAATATCTGATAAGTATTGTCCATTGCTATGCATGCACAAAGATTATCAACCAATCAGTATGCAATACTTGTGCCTAATTAAGCAGTCTCCAATCAGTGCTAATACTGGTATAAATGGGAACAACCAATTGGGAGTTTGAGTAGGTCCTGACAAAAAATGTAGTAGGGGAAAAGCATGTCAAAAACTTGTCATCATCACCTTCATCATTGCCACCTGCTGCATTCTAGGGAATACCCCAGGAAGGATGCTTATTTGGGGATTCTGTCACTTCTCTTCCTGTCTGACCACTGGGGAAAGGTTTCTCCCTTCTCCCCATAGAAACTTTGAGGTCAATATATACCATCAACTACAGACCCCATGAATAAAACTTACTACATGTAAGCCTGTCTCAGCAATCTTTACACAACAGTTCACCTCTGAAAATACATCCAGTTGCTTGGACTAGTCTTATACAGTCTTCCCATTAAAAGTCTATCTATTTGAGTGTATGTACACAAATATACACAGCCTGGAAACAAGCAGAAAGAACTAGAGCTTGTGCCACTACAGAGCTCCAACATTGTTGGAATAAGTGATATGAGGTGTGACAGACTGCATGATTCGAGTAATGAAGGCGATGTATACAAACTCATTTGTAAAGACAGGCAAGGAAGATCAGGCATTGGCCCCTGTATGTGGGATCAGATCAAAAGTAAAGAGACAGGTGACAGTCTGGACACAAGCTTGTGGTTAAGGATCAGAGGAGAGAACAGTAATTGTGAGATTGTGATGGGAGTCTGTTACAGATGACCTAATCATAGTTAAGAGAGTGAAAAAAGACACCTTGAAATAAATCGGTCTGCATGAGACCCTGGCTCTTATGGGGACTTCTAGCCTCCCTGATATCTGTTGGAAGATCAACACAGCAAGATGCAAACAAGTCAAGATTTCTTGAGAGTGTAAAGAATAACTTCATTATATTGTTGTTGTAGAATGTTGTAGAATACCCTGGAATTGGGGTGTGCACAATTCCATGTCTGTGTATATAATCCCTTATCTGAGGCCAATTACATCGGCCCTCTACTACTGACCTTACGCGTCTGGGATTCGTTCTCTATAGGTAAACACACCGGATGTCCAGTAATAAGTTATGTTAGTGCAAGGTGGTGGGGGGTGTGTTCACACGAGCACTATATAAGAATTGTAACTGCGCAATAAAGTTGAAGCTTTTTTATCAATCACATTGATTGTACGAGTTTTCCCCTGGGCCGCCCCAACAAATGGCGCCCTGAACACGGACTTGAACTCTAGGCCTTGAATTCAGGGAACCTGCAATCGTGTAGGTGAAAAGACCGATTTCGGCAGGGCAAGAAGCAGCCTACGGAGACCGCAAAATCGGCACTGAAACGACGAGCCCGGGTCGTGCAGGCAGGCAGCGTCCGGCAGACAAGAAAGCAGCAGTGACCCTGGCGTAGGGGTGCTGCTCGAGCCTGAGTAGGATTGAGAAACTCGCAAACTGGGACTGGGCTAATGGCTCTGAAAATCGCTGCTGGCACAGGTACAAATTACTCCTCTTATACGGTTATAAGTTGTGCCAAGAAAAGCGTGGCCAGGCTATGGAGAAGGAAGTAGCCCTGAACTTATTTATAAGCTTCTTATAGGAACGTCCCGTAAAAGATATAGATCTTAAAAAGGACCCTTCAGCGCTTTTAACATATGGCCGTGAGCATCGGCTGTTTACCGATCCGTCTAAATTGTTTGATGAGAAAGAATGGAAAGATCTGGGGTATATTTTGTGGAACAAGCGCGGATAAAACAGCGCGGAAGTTAATGAAACCATGGCGTACAGTCATAAACTGCTTGTAATGTTATCGCGCTGAAAAGAAAATTGCCGCGGTAAAATTAGAAGGCCAAATTAGAAGGCCAAAAAATACCGGGCGTGCACCAGCTAGGGATTGATTATGATCCGAGCCCCTCTACGGGGGAAAAGACAATTGTACAAATTGCTCAGAATTCCGGCAGCATTCTGGCATGCTTAACCGCGTCCGCGCCCCCTCCTCCCGAAAATAGCGTCCCTGACCGTGACACATCCAGCTTCGTGAGCGGAGAGGCACCGGAAGTGTCTCCTCCGAGCGCCGGAAACATCCTATATGTCAATTAAGCAAGGCAGAGAAGAACCATTTGCAAAATTTATAGATAGACTTACTGACGCAATTAATCAGGCCTTTGTGCCAGAGTGGATGAAAGGTGCGTTGCTCCGTCAGTGTGTACTTGCAAATAGCAATGAGCCTACAAGAAATGTAATTTCTACCATGCCAGCTGATTCAACAATTGAGGATATGCTAGAGAGAATGGTAAAAATCCCAGTAGGGACCAAGGCAATGTTAGTAGAAGCAATACAGGGTGTAGGGAAACATCTGATGCAAGCACAGCAGCAAGCCTTCGCAGCATTAGCCCCGTTACGTCCTACTAACACCAAACACCCTCATGAATCAACCATTACATGCTTTCGCTGCGGTGGCCGTGGGCATGTCCGATCACAGCGCCCTAAATCCAAAGTCTGGCGTCGGCGTTGCAAAGAAAATAGTCATGCTACTGAAGCCTGCAAGAACCAGGGAAACGGGTCGAAGAGCTGCGGCGCGAAGACCCCAACTGCGGCTCCAGTATGGTTTCCTCCATACAACTCCAGCCAGCCACTTCCCTCCGACCAGCAACCAGTGGAAGTCTCAGGTTGGACCTGGCGGTAACAGTAGATGCGACTTTCATTGACAGTAAGCCCCAAAAGATCCCCATGGGCGTCACCGGTCCAGTAAAATATGAGGGAAAGCCATAGGGAGCCCTCATATTTGGACGATCATCAGCTGGACTTAAATGTTTATTTGTGCTACCAGGAGTAATTGACAGTGACTATACTGGAGAAATTTGCATCGTAGCAATGACTTGGAATCCACCCATGGTGATTCCAAAGGACACTCATATTGCCCAGCTAGTTCCAACACAACAGCTAATTGATGCTGCCGCTGCATCTTCAACACCTGCTCCGCAGCAGCTAAATCAGCAAGGACTCCAGATAGCACCTGAAAATATACAGCGTACAGCGCCATGGAAGTACCTGGGATGGCATATCACTGAATCACAAATCAGACCCCAAAAAGCTGTTCCTCATCTCACTCTAAAAACCCTGCATGATGTTCAGCGATTCTTAGGTGACGTACAATGGTTGCGCCCTGTGGTCGGTATAACAAATGACCAATTAGAACTGCTACGACCGCTTCTTAAAGGTACTGACCCATCTTCCCCTGTCACCCACTCAGCAGCTCAACAACAGGCCGTAACCGAGATTGGCCTGACCATTTCTCAGCACTGCGTAGATCGTCGTGACGTGGACTTGCCCATAGATTTGACCATTCTTATGGGCAAGCAACATTTGCTGGGAGCGCTTATGCAGTCTAAAAAGAAAAAGGGGGAGATTGGGCCTGCTGATATTCGTGTACTCGAATGGATCTTCAGTCCATTACAGCCAAAGACTACAATCCAAACAAAGATTGAGGTGCTGGCCCTTCTAATTCGCAAAGGCCGAACCTGTATTATACAAATTACGGGAGAGGAACCCAGTATAATTTATGTCCCAATGAAACAAGGATAGTTGGATTGGTATTTACAGCACTCTCCAGCTCTACAATCCAGCCTCCTAGAAGCTGCACAAACCATCGATCTTTCTCCACTGCGCTCTACTGTGTTAAAGTGGATGTCCTTGCATGAATGGATTCCTGCCCCAAAACGATCTGAAAACCCCCTTCCAGATGCATTAACAGTCTTCACCGATGCAGAAAAACGCTCACAACGAGCTGCAGTGACATGGCAAGCTAAAGAGCAACGGTGCCATGAACTTTTGCCCGCACAAGAGGGTGATAGCCTACAGACTCTAGAATTAGCAGCCATCGTCTATGCCTTTTCACGCTGGATGAATGTGAGTCTCAACATTGCATCAGATTCCCTGTATGCTGTAGGAATTGTCCAGCGAATTGAAGATGCCCATCTAAAAGACATAGTGAATCAGCGATTAAACGACTTATTTCGTCAACTGCAGGCTGCCATTCAACAAAGAGATCAACCCTATGCCATCATTCACATTAGAAGTCACCAATGGTCTGGGGGCCTGGGAGAAGGCAATGCCCGAGCAGATAGGCTGGTTTCTCTATCTGTACCCATGGATGAGTTCACCAAAGCAAGAAATGCGCATGCCACGTTTCATCAGAATGCCAAAGGACTGCACCGTCACTTCTAGATTTCCAAGGACGAAGCCAGAGGCATCGTGAAAGCTTGCCCACAGTGTAATCAACAGGGACCAGGTCTCGGCCTCGGAGTTAACCCCTAAGGTCTTGGCCCAAACGAAAAGTGGCAGATGGATGTCACTCATGTACCAGAATTTGGAAGGCTTAAATATGTTCATGTTACCATTGATACTTGCAGCCATTTTATCTGGGAGACGGTTCAGCCTGGTGAAAAGGCGTTGCAGGTGATACGACACCTCACCCTTTTTTTCGCCGTCATGGGTGTACCAGAGCAGATGAAGACAGATAACGGACCAGCCTATGTTAGTAACAAGCTAACTCGGTTTTTCCAACAATGGGAAAAACCGAGTTAGCTTGTTACTAACATAGGCTGGTCCATTATCTGTCTTTATCTGCNCAAGATGTATCCCTAGAAGAACAATTCTGCGCAGACTTCACTCACACTTCACCTTTATAAATGTTGTAGTTGCATTGTGAATACTGCAGTTACATGTTAAAATCCTAGGCCTAGGTCTTTTATATATCAATTCGGCAACCACGAAGGAATTCGGACTCCATGGTGATGTGAGCCGGTGGGGTTCGGGAATGCCTGTAAGGGGCCCCCCGACAAAAATTCTGTCGGACAGGTCTTCCCTATCCTCCCCTTGGCCTTACGTACTGATGGACACCACACCTTCCTAAAACCAAAATCCATTGTTGCGTTCATAAATTTAATTAGGTAAGATTCATCATTTATGTTATTAGTGTTGTTTACATTAAGTTAGTTATATAAGTCTACGTTGGTAAATTAAGTTGTTTAAGAAGATAACTTATTATTATTTATATTCATAGGTTTTGTATGTTTTGTTGTTTTATATTTTGTTGGTTTGAAAGCTAGTATGGCAGAGAACGTTAACCAGACATGTTCTTGTGCAAAAAGAAAAAGGGGGATATGTTGTAGAATGTCGTAGAATGCCCTGGAATCGGGGTGTGCACAATTCCATGTCTGTGTATATAATCCCTTATCTGAGGCCAATTACATCAGCCCTTACTACTGACCTTACGCAGATGGGATTCGTTCTCTATAGGTAAACACACCGGGTGTCCAGTAATAAGTTATGTTGGTGCGAGGTGGTGGGGGGTGTGTTCACACAAGCACTATATAAGAATTGTAACTGCGCAATAAAGTTGAAGCTTTTTTATCAGTCACTTTGATTGTACAAGTTTTCCTCTGGGCCGTCACAACATATTGTGTTGGAGAAAATAATTTTGATCTGTAGAGGACAGATGTTTTATGTGAAATTGGGAGCTTAACATCAGGTTTTAAACGCCTGTCCCACCCCCCCACCTCCAGCCAGTGTTCTCGTGGGCACATACCAGGGGTTAACAGATAAGCTGGGAATACTAACTGCATGAAACAGTATGCCCCATTCAAAAAAGGGAGAGAAAACCATAAAGAGGTGAGAGAATGACTTCGGGGGAAAATTGTAGTTTTTCCTTGGAAGGACTCCCACTAAACTTTTTCAACTACTCTGAGTTTGATTGTGGGGAAGACTTCCTTTGTGAATTCTGTTGCCCTGGTTTGGGCGAGGATAAAGCTAAGTATCTGTCTTGTCATTTTGCTTTCAGCTAAGTCTCTTGTATGTAGCTGCACTTGCTGAAATCAACAGCAAGTTTCTCAGACAGTGTCTGCTTCGAGGACTGATAACTCTCGATGTTTATAGTTACAGCTAGAGACTGGTATGCAGAATCAAGGACACTGCTCAGTTCTGAGGAACATTTTGCCCTCCAGAAGGAGAAAAGGAATAAAGAGGTCCCACCTGCAACCCTCCTTTGGGGAGGAGCGGACAAGATAAATGACCAAAATTGACCAGAGTATTCCATCCCATACATGTCATAGTCAGTATAAATTTGAGGGATCAGGAGAGTCAAACCCTTTCCTTCCTCCTCTTCTTCGCCTGTCCCTGTTTGCTTTGGCATCCTGGGAGGATTCCATGTGTTTGTCTGCTTGTGGTCCTGATCCATGCAAGCCAAGAGGTGAAAAGTTTACCCAGAGAAAGACCTTTGCTTCAATTTTACTTCTTCCCCACGACCCCCACAACAACCACCAGGAGACACTACGCAAGCACAGGAGGAAGAAGATTATGAAAATGACCTCTTGGGACTAATTTTAATACAATGCCTATGTATAAGTGTATTGCAAAATCTAATGAACGTGTAAAACTTCAATGTATATAAATAAAGCCTAATTGCAAGATTGGCGTACACGGATTTCGGAGGAATTATCCCCTCATGCGCCCAGCACTGAATAAACATACCCCTCTCTATAACTTTCCAAGTTGTAGAGTCGCTTTACACAAGTCACTCCTGGTGCCGTGACTACCTGTACTGGGTTTTACATACACAGGTAGAGAATCTTCCCTTCATCATGCTACCGATGCTACATGGAGTAAATACATTGGTTTACTATCACAGAGAGCTAGAAGAGAAAGACTCAATTGTCCAGGAACTGTAGAAGTGATCACAGACCGGCCAGAAGGAACACACTTTGGAATGCCACCAGAAAAAGTGACAAAACGGGATGAAGAAGCCCCACCATACGACCAACTCCCAGAGAATGAGAAACACTATGCTCTTTTCACTGATGGGTCCTGTCGTCTGGTAGGAAGCCATCAAAGGTGGAAAGCTGCTGTATGGAATCCTAGTTTCAAAAACAGATGAAGGAGATGGTGAATCAAGTCAATTTGCAGAGGTAAAAGCCATCCAGTTGGCTTTGGACATTGCTGAACAAGAAAAGTGGCCGAGACTCAATACCGACTCACGGATGGCAGCAAATGCCTTATGGGGGTGGTTAAAGCAGTGGAAGCAAAACAACTGGCAACATAGAGGTAAACCTATCTGGGTTGCTGAACTGTGGAAAGAGACTGGAAAAAAAATGATTATGTATTGTAATGAATGAGGGCCACTTTATACCCTAAAAGATGGGGAAAAACACAGCCACAGTTTGTAACTATTATTCATAAAAATATTGCAGTTAATGTTGTTTCATAATGTGAGATTCCACTTGTGTGACCCCACTGATTAGAATTTTCTTTGCCTCAAAAGACAATTTTAAAAGCGAATAAAGGTGGCTGGAGCAGAGCTAGGAATGGTGCCTCGAAGGATATAAGAACTGATTACTGGATGGAGACCCCCCCCCCTCTCCCCCTTCCTGAGGATGTGGAAATCGACCACCTGGGAGGGGAACATTCCTGAGGGCCAGCCTTCAATGCTGCAACTAGCTGGACGGAAATCCCCTCCAGGAAAGCCTGCCTTCAATGGACCTGACTAGGGTGGGGAGAACACCTTGACGATGGGAATTTAAGGGCATATAAGGCAGCCCCATTCCATGGTTGTGGTGGTTGTCCTGCACCGACCCACCACCATCTTCATCAGGCCCTATCCAGGATTGGAATGCTATCTTGAACAAGAAACTCGCCAGACTGCTGGACCCCTGGTGGTGACTCTCTGTTTCTCATTCATCCTTTCCCACCTTCTTACTTTTTTCTCTCCCACTTCTCTCTCTCTCTCTCTCCCTCTCCCTCTCTTTTCTTGTATCTTCTCCTTTTCCTCTCTCTCTTGCATCTTCCTCTTTTCCTCTTTTGCCTGGCAACATACTCCCCATACCATCATGGGGTTCTGTCATTTTGCTTGTGTCAGTTGTCAAATAAAAGTTTATGCTTGCACCCGACCCATACTGGTTGGACTTTGTTCTCGTGGATCAAAAAAAAAAAAAAAATAATGATACTCCGAACCATAACACATAAACATGAAGAAAACTGAGATGAAGCACAAATGTGGATGGCCCTAGAAGTAAATGTAAGATGTTAAAAGGAAACATAACTTATGAAATGTGCAGGAAGGAGGGAATGGAACACTGAAAAGGAGGTGTCCTGGTTTGGGCCAGGATAAAGTTATTTTTCTGTCTTGTAATTTTGCTTTCACCTAAGTCTCTCATGAGTAGCTGTACTTGACAAAATTAACAGCAAGTTTCTCAGTCAGTGTCTGCTTCTGACAAAAGCAGGAGTTAACCTGCAGGAGAATTAACCAAATTTTATAGCAGAATAAATTATATTTGGGCAGGTAAGAATAAATATGGAACTATACAAATATTTAATATGTTAATGTTAAGCATGTTGTATATAAAATGCGTGTGTGATAACTTCTCTGAAATTTTCAGCCATGATAGAGGTGAAAAATGTGGTTAATTTGACATACCAGAATAGTGAGTCCAATGTGTTGAAGGAAAAAAAACCCCCTTCTCTTTTTTTAATTCATGGGACTGTTATGCATTTGTTGATTTGTTAAATTCAAAATGCTTATGTGTAGAAACTGACTGATATTACTGAGAAGGGAATACCATTGAAGATGCCTTTAGGAGTGAGGTTTGATCATTAAAAGGTATGATGAGTAAAAAATCTTTAGGCTTCTAGCTCAGTGCTACTTTTTAGTGGAATACTGTTGCCTTAAAAAGTAAGCACATTTTTGTCCATGAGCTACAAGTTTTATAAGAAGACCTGGTAGCCCAGTTATTCTTATTGTGAGGAGAGGGGGTACATTGGTATAAATGTCATTATTTGAGCCTTCACAAATAAAAAGATGAGGGAGGGATGGTGTTATATGGGTAGTGTTGTGTGGTTTTGTGTGGCTTCTGGGATAGACTGCTGTGGGCTTTTTCTTTGATTGTTTTCACAAAACTTCTAGATCAACCACTGTACTATTTAACCTCGAGTGTTATGAACCCAAGCTTCTGAACAGGGGAAAAATTTATTAAAAAGAACTTATATCCAAAACAATTATAATTTTGAGTGGTTGACTGATTTTTATTTTATTGGAGTTGAATTTCACTACCTTTAAAAAGGTAGTCAAATATGCTCAAAATTGAGTCTAATGCATCATCTGCATAAACGCTTTTTGGCTGAGTTCCTTTTTTTGTTGGAATCTGTATAATTAAACCAATGTGAAATTATTGTTGTTTTCAAGCAATTTTCTTTTTTCACAGGTGTCAGCTGTGATGCATGTTTAAAAGGAAATTTTCGAGGTCGCAGATACAAGTGTTTAATTTGCTATGATTACGATTTGTGTGCAGCTTGTTATGAAAGTGGTGCAACAACAACGAGACATACAACTGACCATCCAATGCAGTGCATACTAACAAGAGTAGATTTTGGTAAGTAATAATTTAATTAATATTAGAGCTGTTTGCAGTAATTAAAGTAATTAAAGACTTGTATTTTGGTTTCATTACTTAAAAACCTTTTTTCCCAAATGGCATGCTGAAAATCATAGCAAGTTCTTATCTTTGTGATAAAAAGCTTGTTTTTTGTTCTAGCATATGAGATCTGCTTTATGCTTTTGAGCGTGTTATGGCACACAACAAATTGTCAGACTATTAGATATATACCTCATAAAAAAATTACTCCTAAATTAACTTCAAGTTCAAAAGGCGCAACAAAACTACGTGCACTACCAACCACCCTCTTCCCCCAATGTGTTGTACCGGAAAGNCTCACCTATCGTTGCTGCCTTGTCATCCTTCTAGCTAAATAATGCTAACATGTTGGCATAGGCTGGCAGCATGCTCAGTACCTGTTTGTGCCACATGGGTCCAGTAACAGGTGCATCTGCATCCAGCTGTGTCTATGGGTCATCAAAGTTAACAAAAATCAGCTCCCACGTGGCTATTTCTCTCAAACATTTGACCCCTTTCTCAATAGTCATCCACTTACTCAGTCTGTATATGACATTACCCCTAAAGGGATATGTGGTTTTTGCACTCAGCAAGAGTCATCTCCAGAGAGTGAGGGACTGTGCTTCTCTTGCCAGACAATGCCCACATCTCAAGCCATCTGTCTCAACTGCTTGACTTTGTTACCCTTTTATTCCATACCATCCACTCCACTCAGTTATCCCAGCACTAAGAGCAGCCAAGTAACAAGTTGCTCTCCTTCATGCCAAGTATAATCTTTGCAGGTAACTCACTAAAAGACAGATCAACTAGTCACCTCTTCACAACCCGATCCTCTTGTATATTGCCTCTCATATACAGGGGCAACTAGCACAGCTGAGGTCTGGGTAGCTGCAATGCTTCTCATCGCTGCAGAGCTTGTTGCACGGGTTGCAGCTGCTACAGAGGATTCACCTCTATACCAAGGTTTCACTTTGATGAGTTCCAGAAACTGAAAAATACACAAAAGGCCTAATAATACAAACCTGATAGTGCATACGTCCCAAAAGTATTCCAAACTGGCTTTGCCCATCACCATTTCATAAAGATCAGAAACTGGTATAATTCCAAATTTATTATGCCATAGGCTGGTAGTGATGGCTCTGTGATAACTTATTTAAGAAAGGGTAAAAACCACTGTGCAGCAGCTGTGAGAGAAGAGCGAGAGAAATGTGAAACAAACAACTTGGCAGACACCAAGGTCAGTGAAGAAGGAGGGGGATGAGATACTCCGGGCGCCGGAGCAGAGGTTCCCCTGCAGCCTGTGGAGGACCACACACTGGAGCAGCCTCCTGGCAGGAACCGCAGCCCATGGAGAAGAGCCTATGCAGGAGCAGGTTTTTCTGTCAGAATCTGTGGCCTGTGGGAGGACCCATGCTGGAGCAGCCTGTTCCTTAAGGACTTGTACCCTGTGTAAAAGGACCCACGATAGAGCAGTTTGTGAAGGACTGAATCATGTGGGAGGGACCTGACACTGGAGCAGGGGAAGAGTGTGAGGAGGAATTAGTGGCAGAGATGAAGTGTTATGAACTGACTGCAACTGACTCATTTCCCATCCCTCTTCTCCCTGTACCGCTCAGGAGGGAAGGAGGTACAAGAATCATGAGTGAAGTTGAGCCAGGGAAGAAGGAGAGTGGGGGGTGGGGTGGGGTGTTTTTGGATTTGTTTTTGTTCCTTACCATCCTACTCTATTATTAATTGGCAATAAATTAAGTTAATTTTCCCCAAGTAAGAGTCTGTTTTGCCCGTGACAATAACTGGTAAGCAATCTGCCAGTCTTTATCTTGACCCATGAGCTTTTCCATCTTATTTCCTCCCCATGTCCTGTTGAGGAGGGGGGACAGTGACAGTGGCTTGGTGGGAGCTCGGTGGCCAGCCAAGGTCAACCTGCCACACCTGGTCAAACATTATATATATAGTTGGCTCACTTCTTCTATAAGCCGATGTGCATACAATCTAGTGTTTTTTTTTGAATTATGAAGGTGGAATTCTTAACGGTGACAGTTGTATTGTTCTTCAGTTCCTAGAGAGATACTGGGAAAAGATGCTTGTTAGATATAAACTTTAAAATGCTGAATGGGCACAAACACTGGTGTGCTGCCATAGCAGAGGACAGAATAGCATTGCAATAGGTCTGGTTAAAGAACAGCATGGACGTTCAGAGCAGACATCCCAGTTTTGGTGCTCCTGAAAAAGAATTGCTGGCAATGAGCCACAAATTCTGCATTCTAAGCTGCTAGGACGCTTAGGATTTGTATTATGTGGAAGCTTACATCAGAACTGGTCAGGAATGTATAATTTGGGGGCAGGGATTCCCAATATCACAGAAATAAAAAGATTAAAGGATGAGGATCAGAGACTGTGGTTAAGATAATTCATGAGAAGACAAAAAAGGAATAACCCTTCAATAGAAAGGCCCAAGAAATTTCACTCATTTGCCAGATGGTTTCAGTAAATTTCAAAAAGGCCATAGTGAACATTACTGTCCTTGTAGAACAAATTGGAAACAGAACTTCTGATGCTATCCTTGCTTTACAAGAAGAGCTATCACAAGTTATGAAAATACCTACTCAAAATAGGATGGCTTTAGATGGCTGGAGCACCTCTCCTAGGAAGAGAGGCTGAGAGTTGGGGTTGTTCAGCTTGGAGAAGAGAAGGCTCTGGGGAGACCTTATAGCAGCCTTCTGGTACCTGAAGGGGGTCTACAAGAAAGCGGAGGAGGGACTTTTTACAAGGGCATGTAGCTATGGGACAAGGGGTAACAGTGTCAAACTGAAAGGGGGTAGATTTAGATTAAACACTAGGAAGAAATTCTTTACTGTGAGGGTGGTGAGACAATGGAACAAGTTGCCCAGAGGGGTTGCAAATGGTCCATCCCTGGAAGTGTTCAGGGACAGGTTGGATGGGGCCTTGAGCAACCTGGTCTAGTGGGAGGTGTCCCTGCCCATGGAAGAGGGCTTGGAACTAGATGATCTTTAAGGTCCCTCTTTAAGGTCAACCCAAACCAGTCTATGATTCAATGCAGCTTAGTGCTATTCCCCTATAAGCAGTGAAGGACACTTTTCTTGGAATGATGAATTTAGCATGGTTTGTTGAATTTTCACGATTGGTTTTGCTCACGTTAATTGCTAAATTAGCATCTTAAGGGAGGCTTGCCAAGCAAGGTGGACACCTCTGATGGCCAAGCACAATGAAGACATGAGATTAATCAGCTAGCATGTGTTATAAATTGTGAGACTCATACATTTGAACTCCCCTATATATAAACTCCCCAAGGTTCTGTTCATGGTACTCAATGAGTGCCATCTGCCGATTGGTGTACAGCTGTCCTGGAGGACAGTTGGTGGTGTAGAAGTGTTGGCCAGACTGTTGCCCATTTCTGCAGCCATGCTCTTAACATCCCCTAAAATTAAGAATCACCATATTACTTTGAATGAAACACAGGAGATTATTAAAAACCCTTAAGCTAGTTAGGCTCCAAACATCACAACTGACTCGACAGTTTCTAGATCCGTTCTCTTATTATTAACTAACTCCCTATTTAGACAAACATACCATTTTTTGCTGGGATAAAGTTAAATTTCTTCATAGTAGCACATATAGTGCTATGCTTTGGCTTTGTGACCAAAAGAGTGTTGATAACACACCCATGTTTTAGCTATTGCTGAACAGCTCTCACACAGCAACAAGACCTTTTCTGTGCCTCAAACTGCCTCAACAGCAAATAGACAGGGGATGTACAAGAATTTGGGAGGGGATGCAGTTGGGATAGCTGATCCCAACTTATCAAAGGAATAGTCCATACCATATGCCATCGTGCTCAGCTGTAAGAAACACGGGGAAGAAAGAAGGGGGGGTTGTTGAGAGTTACGGTGTTTGTCTTCCCAAGTGACCATTACGTGTGATGGAGCCCTGCTTTCCTGGAGATGGCTCAACACCTGCCTGTCGATGGGAAGGAGTTGAAAGAATTCCTTGGTTTGTTTTGCTTGCATGCATGGCTTTTGTTTTACCTATTAAACTGCCTTTATCTCAACCCACAAGTTTTCTCACTTTTACCCTTTTTATTGTCCCCTTCTCCATCCAAGTAGGGGCAGGGAAGAAGTGAGCAAGCAGCTGTGTGATGCTTAGTTACCAAAAGAGGTTAAACCGTGACTAGCATTTTTAGCACCCAAAGTGGGACTCAAAAGGGTTTGAGATCATGACAGATTTGACCAGAGTATATTAGAGGGAACATATAATTATTATATCTGCTTAACCATTGCTAACTACGATATTAAATTATCTGTTCGTGATATTAGTTTACCTGATCTATACCCTTTTTTGCTGTATACGTTAAAGACTGATTTTGGCTTGAGAAGACAGCAGAAGCTGCCCCCATGGTCAACAGAGCCACTTCCAATGAACTCCAAGACAGACTCACCCCTGGATATAGCTGAATCAATCAGTCTATGTGGTAGCACCTCTGTGATAACATATTTAAGAAAGGGTAAAAAAGCTGCACAGCAGCAGCTGTGAGAGATGAGTGAGGAAATGCAAGAGAAACAACCCTGCAGTCACCAAGGTCAGTGAAGAAGCAGGGGGAGGAGGTGCTCCAGGCAGCAGAACAGAGATTCCCCTGCAGCCTGTGGAGAAGACCATGGTGACACAAGTTGTCCCTCCCTGCAGACCATGGAGAAGCACATCAGAGCAGATATCCACACTGCAGCCTGTGGAGGACCTGCCAGAGGAGGTGGATGTGCTCTGAAGGAAGCTGCAGCCCATGGAGAGGAGTCCATGCAGGAGCCGATTTTCTGGCAGGAACTGTGACCCTGTGGAAAGGACACATGCAGGATCAGTCTGTTCCTGAAGAACTGCAGCCCATGGGAAGGACCCATGTTGGAGCAGTTCATTAAGAACTGTATTCCATGAGAGGGACCCTACACTGGAGTAGGGGAAGAGTGTGAGGAGGAAGAAGTGGCAGAGACAAAGCGTTATTAACTGACTGCAACCCCTGTTCCAAGTCCTACTGTGCTGCTTGGGGCGGAACAGGAGGTAGAACAGTTGGGAGTGAAGTTGAGCCTTGGAAGGAGGGAGGGGTGGGAGTAAGGTTATTTTAGATTTGTTCTTATTTCTAATTGTCCTACTCTGTTTAATTGGCAATAAGTTAAACTAATTTCCCTGAGTAAAGTCTGTTTTGCCCGTGACAGTAACTGGTGAGTGATGTCCCTGTCCTTATCTTGACCCATGAGCTTTTCACCATATTTTCTACCTATATTGTTGCTCGGGAGGGAGGTGAGATAGAGCTGCTTGGAGGGCACCTGACAGCCAGCCAAGGTTGACCCATGCTACTCAGTCCTTTCACTTCAGTCTAGTTGCTGCCTTACTAAACACAGAATTAATGTGCTAAGTGTGACTAAGTAGTATAAAACTGATAGAATCTTTAAATCAAACTTCAGAATCAAGACATTTGATGGCATTTCTTACAATTTACAGATCTACATCGCTAAAAAATTTGTATCTGAATACTATGTTTTATTTGTTAATCACTTCACTCTACTGAAACCCAATAGCAACAGTAACAATCATCATAATGCCAGCCACATCCATCTGCACTTGCCCTCTATTGCTGACTATTATCCATAATTAATTAATGAATAAATATTTACTGAGGTTTTATTTCTAAAAATAAAGAAATATACGCTAATAGTTCATAAGTTCTTAGGAAAGACCCTAACAACTTTGTGTCAGAATAGGTTTACCAATTTTACTTCCTCTACTACTCCTTCACATAAGGCCCTTAGTGGGCTATAAGAAAAGAGACTCTCCTTCCCCCACATAAGTTCTCAAGAAGTGGAGAGAAATTAGACATCAGAACAAACAAGTTAAAAATCATGAGTCATTTCTCCACAACTTACTAAGATTTTAATAATTTTCCTCAAGCATGCACATTTTTATATGAATCTACAACAAAAATAACTATACAACACTTCCCTAAATGTCTTTGTATAATCATACATTCCTCAGGTATAAACAGTATTCACAAACAAACATGAATATATCCCCCACTGTTGGAAAGATAACCAAACTTCTCGATTAAGAATTTAACCTAGGGTTGCTATACACAAAAAAACTTGAATTAGTGAAGTGGGCTTATAAAATAAGTAAAAAACATAACCTTGCACCATAAAGGAAAATATAAAACCAGTGCTACGTACTTTTTAAAAAGAAAGTTTTCTGAACACTAAGCAGGGTAAGCATGTAGTTTCTCAATAGTGTAATGAAGGCTGAGAACAAGCCATTTCTAATAGCATCAAAATCTATTTATTAGCTATTTATTATTTTATTATTTACATAGCAAAGAAGTCAACTCACATTTTGGAAAAATTTCAGACCTTCAGGCACAAGCAAAAGTAACGTCTAGATATAAAAACTTGAGGAGATCAGAACGTTTACTAACAAAAACAAGCAAAACAATTGCTTCAATACTCCATTATATGGTGTATAATTGATCTGCACCAATTAACAACTGTTGAAAGCATAATGAAAATCAGGTGGTAGGGGGTAAAGGGAAAAAGCAAGGGCCACTTTATAAAAAGTCAGTATATTTAAAAGCTATTCATTTTTTCAAGACTTTAACCCTCTCTGGTAACACCATGATTTAGTGGTCTACTGTGATGGTTACACTTGAACCCCCTTAACCAAATAAACCTGCCTGGATGCAGTCCTGTGTAATGTGCTCTAGGTGATCCTGCTTTAGTGGGAGAAATGGACTAGATGATCTTTACAGGTCCATTCCAACTCTGATGATTGTGTGATCAGCAATTCGGTACAGACTCCAAAAGAGTTAAAGGCCTTAGCCATAGTGAGGCCAAGAACTCCTCTAGGAAACCCACAAAGAAGCAGGGCAACACAGTGAACACTGATAAATTTTGGGTACAAGGAGTCTTGAGCATACCCCTCCCCTTGCATGCAATTTGACTATGAGCCAACAACTGTATCCCATATATAGGACAGCCTAAGTGAGCCTTCTTTGAGCTCTTCCTGCTAGGCAGTATGAATGCATGGTGATGAACTTAACTTGAACTGAGACGATCCTCAATGGTGCTCTTTGAAACAACAAGATCTTTTACCAATGACAGATCCTTGGATAAGCCCAAGGAGGAGCAGTCCAAGGAAAGTCGACCTACTCATATGACAACATCTTCTGTTAAGAAAAAGAGAAGAGTAGTTGTCGTTGGTGACTTCCTCCTCAGAGGAATGGAGGGCTCTATTTGCTGACTGGACCCGACTCATAGGGAAGCATGCTGCCTCCCTGGGGAACGGGTAAGAGACTTTACAAAGAAGGTCTCTAACCTGGTATGCCCCTCTGATTACTACCCTTTACTGATCTTGCAGGGGGGTAGTGAGGAAATTGCTACAAAAAGTCTAAGGGGAACCAAGAATTACTTTAGGGCATTGGGGAGACTAATCAGGGACTCAGGAGCCCAAGTAATCTCTTCCATCCTGCCAGGCGCAGGAAATGACGAAGGAAGAAACTGGACAATCTCACAGATTAATACCTGGCTTCAGGGCTGGTGCCAGCGACAAAATTTTGGGTTCTTTGACCATGGATCGGTATATACATCGCCAAGCCTGCTGGCGAGTGATGGAGTACACCTATCTCAGCGTGGGAAAAGGATCTTCTCACAGGTGTTAGCGTCCTTCATTGAGAGGGCTTTAAAAAACTAGGATCGAAGGGGGAGAGGGATGAACCCAGGACTGTTAGGGATAAGCCTCGAGGTAACGTTCCGGTGTTGGAGGCGATATCTGTACCACGGTTCGAGTGCATGTATGCCAATGCCCGTAGCATGGGCAATAAACAGGAGGAGTTAGAAGCTATTATGCACCAGGGAAACCATGATATAATTGACATCACGGAAACATGGTGGGATGATTTGCATGGTTGGAGTGCTGCAATGGATGGCTACAGGCTCTTTAGAAGGGATAGGCAAGGAAAGAGAGGTGCTTGGGTAGCATTATATGTTAAGGAGTGCTTTGACTGCCTAGAATACAATGTTAGACACACCAAGGTGGAATGTTTATGGGTAAGGATAAAGGGGAAGGCCAATGAGGCTGATATCCTAGTGGGAGTCTGCTACAGACCACCCAACCAGGAAAAAGACACTGACGAGACATTCTTTCAGCAACTCAGAGATGTCTTGTGTTCACTGACCCTTGTTCTTGTGGGGGACTTGAACTTACCAGATGTCTGCTGGAAGTACAACACAGCAGAAAGGGGGTAGTCCAGGAGGTTTCTGGAATGTATGGATGACGACTTCCTGTTACAGCTGGTAAGTGAGCCTACCAGGGGAAGTGCCCTGCTAGACTTACTGTTTATGAACAGGGAAGGGCTGGTAGAAGATGTAGTGGTCAGAGGCCATCTTGGACATAGCGATCATGACATGATAAAATTTTAAATATATGGTGAAGTTAGGAGAGTTGTCAGCAAATCCTCTACCTTGGACTTCTGGAGGGCTGACTTTGGTCTATTCAGGACACTGGTTCGGAGAGTACCTTGGGAAGCAGACCTCAAAAACAAAGGGGCCCAGGAAGGCTGGGATTACTTTAAGAATGAAATTATGAAGGTGCAGGAGGAGACTGTCCCTATGTGCCAAAAAATGAGCTGGCAGCGAAGAAGACCGGCCTGGTTGAGCTGAGAGCTTTTGCATGAACTCAGAAACAAAAAAAGAGTGTATCAACTTTGGAAAAAGGGGCAGGTGAAACTTGAAGTGTTTAAGGATATTTTAAGGTCATGTAGAAAAAGAATTAGGAGATGCAAAAGCTCAGTTAGAACTTAATCTTGCCATCTCTGTTAAGGATAATAAAAAATGCTTTTATAAATACATTAATAACAAAAGGAGGGTCAGGGAAAATCTCCATTCCTTATTGGATGAGGGGGGACACATAGTAATGGAAGACAAGGAAAAGGCTGAGGTATTGAACACCTTCTTTGCCTAAGTCTTTAACAAAAAGACTGGCTACCCTCAGGGCAACTGTGCTCCTGAGTTGGTACACAAGGATAGGGAACAGAATATCCTTCCTGTAATCCAGGATGAAGTAGTTAGTGACCTGCTGTGCCACTTAGATCCCTTCAAGTCTATGGGGCCAGACGGGATTCATCCTAGGGTGCTGAGGGAGATGGCAGAAGAACTGGCTAAGCTGCTCTCCATCATTTATCACCAGTCCTGGCTAACCAGGGAGGTCCCAGATGGCTGGAGGTTGGCCAATGTGATGCCCATTCACAAGAATGGCCGGAAGGAGAATACGGGGAACTATAGGCCTGGCAGCCTGACCTTGGTGCCTGGCAGTTATGGAGCAGATCATCTTGAGTGCCATCAAGCGGCATGTAGAAGACAGACAGGGGATCAGGCCCAGCCAACATGAGTTTAGGAAAGGAAGGTCCTGCCTGACCAATCTCATCTCTTTCTATGACTGGGGTGACCTGCCTAGTGGATGAGGGGAAGGCTGTGTATGTGGTCTACCTTGACTTCATCAAAACCTTTGGCACAGTCTCCCACAGCATCCTCCTGGAAAAGTGAGCAGTCCAAGGCTTGGACAGGTGCACCCTTTGCTGGGTTAAAGACTGGCTGGATGACCAGGCCCAGAGAGTAGTGGTGAATGGAGTTGCATTCAGTTGGCGTCCAGTGACTAGTGGTGCCCCCCAGGGATCAGTACTGGGCCCAGTCCTATTCAACATCTTTATTGACGACCTGGATAAGGGGATTGAATCTACCCTTAGAAAATTCATGGATGACACCAAGTTGGGGGGGG